>CAKALU010040313.1:3752-15135 GCA_916700995.1 Hozukius guyotensis
AATGTACAAGTAAAGTACAAATACCTCAAAACTGTACTTATGCAAATGTACTTAACGTTGGTTACTTTCCACCACTGGGAATTATACAAGCAAACTACTGCAACTTTCAAGTTCTTGTTTTATTAAACAACTAAATACAGTTTTTTTCTCATTCCCTTTGGCTCAATTCTCAAATGAGAATTATTTTTTCATAACAACAAGCTCGTATCTCTGAACAATTAGTTTATTGTTCACAACAGATTAGAATTTCTCGTTCATTCAAGCAAATTGTACGTGTTTTGGCATATCTGTGCAAAAGAGTCGGTAAAATACCCACTTGTACATGTCGTGCTGATCAAAACTGAAAATTATATTCATTGTATATGACTTTTACATGAAAGATCAAAAGTGGATTTTCTGTTTACATTGCATGTAACACATTGCTAATCAAATAAATGTGTTTTATACATACACATGTGCATATCCCTTTTCTGTGTAGCTCCTACCGTATTGACTTTTCCCAGTAAAATTTTGCCTACAGATGAAATCGGACTCTAAAAATTCAGATAAAACTAACATTCTGGTATGTTACAGTAAGCAGACAGTGTCAACAAAAAGAAAAACAAAACAGAGATTTGCATATAAGAAACATTTCCAGGGTTGACTGTCATAGTCAGGGTCTGAAATTAACCTTTTTCCTCTCCTGCCACTCGGGAAGGTCACTGAACATTTCTACCGGCCACTCATGTTTTTTGTCTGCCACTTCTGAAATCTAAGTAGAACGCTTTAAAATTGTAAACACTGAGTGAGTCGTACTAGACTGTAGAATTATGGAATATATAATGTAACCTTAATCCATGACTATATTTGGTGACATACAATTTACAGGTCCACAAATTTCATGGTAATTAGGTGATAATTAGCAAGTTACCTATTTGAAATTTCTTTGGAATTACTGCCAAATTACCCCAATATTTACCTCAATTTATCGAAAATTACTTTATTATAAACATGATTTAATAATTCTATACTAAAATAGCATCTAATGGTTAAAATAGTGCCCTTAATCTTGAGAAGCGGCTGTGCACTGCTCTTCATCGGAGGTGGAAAACCAAAACTAATAGAAGACACTTCTGATCAGACACATATCTCACCATTGTGTGACTTATTGACTACACAAATGTAACCTGGTAGCTAATGTAAGGATTCAGGGAGATTTTTAAAGAAATTTCAAAGAAGTTATTTGCTAATTATTATCTATTTAGCAGCAGACATGGAAATAAAGCAAAACAATTAATTTTGTATTCTTTTCCTGGAAAATAAAGTGTTACCATATATTTAATTTGGGCTTTAGAATTGCTTTTTAAAAATAATATTTCTTAATATAAAGAAAACCTGTCTGCCATGGTGGCAGGTGACCTGAAATTTTCAAAAACATTTACCCTGTATTTGGCAGGTGGCAGGTGCTAATTTCATTCCCTGGTCATAGTAAAAAAACACCTAAACATTTTGACCAGTACGTCTCACACTATAACAAAACAAGTTTTCATTTTGGTGGCCAGTTTACTGACACAATAACTGGTTTTGAAGCATGAATGAAGTGTTTTGGGTGATAACTACCTTTTGCAAACATGCAAAAGAGTTGTGATGTCTCGTCAAACAGTTGTGACGATTACACTTACAGTTTAGAGAAGACTGATTTAAAAAAAAAAATGAGCCAAAGTGATTGAGAAAAACTGTAATCTGTTAAAATCAAGACAAGTGAAAAAAGAAAAAACGACTAACATCACATGCATTTATCCTTCTTTATCCACAGAGTCCTTGTCTGAACTGCATCAGGGCGTCGACTGGCAGCGTTCACGTTAATTAACAGCCATTAAAGTCAATCAACTGTTGAACTTTACGTTAAATCATCTTACCTTCAATATGGATATTTTCAGCATGATGTTGGTGGGTTCGTCGGTCCCCACTGAAGTCGTAAAAAACAACAGACACTGCAAGAAAACACAACAAGTTAACTAACTAGCTGGTTTTTACTGTAGCTAACTCAGGTTAGTTAGCTAGTCAACTTTTGCAGCCACGCCTGTCAGCTAGCTAATGTTAGCTTAATGTTAGCGATACACTACTCCGTTAGTTCTCGACTAAAATGCCCCTAGATGAAGCAGAATTTGGCAGGTGTTTATTTGAAGCAATGTTTAGTATTTTCTCCGGTTTGTTTCCCATCTAATTCGACCGGTAAACGTACCTGTGTCCGAGCTTCTGACCGGGAACTAACGGTGAACCGAGGAGGAGGAGGAGCGGCTCAGTCTGACTGTGACCGTTAGAGGTCAGCAGAGATCGTCTATATCACCAGGAAGTGAAACTCAACATCAGCGCCCAGCAGCAGAGCGACGCTTCTGCCATTTTGGACTGAAAGCGACTACCGGGACGCCATTAAAAACGTCCGCCTACAAAGTGCCGCACAAAGGTAAAACAAAATAATTTCTATTCTATTGCCACATTCTACCAAAATGGCCCTGTGTTGAACATGAGTTTTGTCTCTTTGCTTCTAGACCAGGGGTCAGCAACCTGCATCTCTGGAGCCACATGCAGCTCTTTAGCTCCTCTCCAGTGGCTCCTTGTGTATTTATAAAAATGGAAATGAATAACTGTTCTTTGTTTACATTTTCATTTTTATTTATCATTGTCGGTAGGTCTAATGTACGACGGTACGACGGAGTATCAGGGCCACATTGAGGGAAAAAAAAAATCTGAGATTACGAGAATAAAGTCATATTACAAGAATAAAGTCATAGGTTTAGGAGAAAAAAAGTCGTAGTACTATGAGAATAAAGTCATAATATTATAAAGTAGTAATTTTACGTGTTATTTTATTTTTCTCGTAAAGTTATGACTTTGTTCTCGTAATATTACAACTTCTTTCACTTAAAGTTATGACTTTATTCTCATAATATTACAACTTTTTTTCTTGCAAATTTATGACTTTATTCTCGTAATATTACGACTTTTTTTTCTTGTAAAGTTATGACTTCATTTTCGTAATATTACGATATTTTTTTCGTAAAGTTATGACTTTATTCTCGTAATATTATGACTTTTTTTCTCGTAAAGTTATGACATTATTCTCGTAACATTACGACTTTTTTCTCCTAAAGTTATGACTTTATTCTCGTAATATTACAACTTTTTTCTCGTAAATTATGACCTTATTCCCGTAATATTACATCTTTTTTTCACGTAAAGTTATGAATTTATTCTCGTAATATTACGACTTATTTTCTCGTAAAGTTATGACTTTATTCTCCTAATATTATGACTTTGTTTCTCGTAAAGTTATGACTTTATTCTGGAAATCTCAGATTTTTTTCCCCTAAATGTGGCCCTAATACTCCGTAGTACATTTGTGCTGTGGCCCTCACTGCATTAGACTTATATACTATATACTTAGACTATAAACTGTGTTACCTTCATCACAATGCTCAAATGTTTTGCGGCTCCAGACAAATTATTATATATTTTTTTTGCCTAAAATGGCTCTTTTGATAGTAAAAGTTGCTGACCCGAAGGAAATGAGAATGTAGATAAATTGGCCAAACAATCATTAAGACGACACTTAATTGACATACAAATACCGTTAAGTAAAGCAGAGGTTAAAACTGTCATTAAGGACTACATGCACAAAACCATGGCAAGAATAGTGGGACTTAAGTGACATAAGGAGACATCTGTACAGTATTCAGAAACATGTAGGAGCTGGTGGAATACGGAGCAGGAGCCCAAGGGAAGAGATGGTCATTAATCGTCTGAAAATAGGACATACAGGATTAAACCAAACACTCCATAGAATAGGCAAGCACCCAACTGGACTAATGCACTCACTGTAATAAACCGGAAACTGTCAAACATGTTCTTATAGAGTGCAACAAATATGACAAAGAAAGAAAAAACAAGCGTTGGTGGTATTTATGGTATTTATGAAAGAAATGGAATTATATCTGTCAACATTTCTTCCTCACAAAACAAAAAAAGCAATGAAAACAATGAATGTATGCAATATCTTTAAAGTTTTTAAGTGAAATTATTGTCATACTCTCGCGTGGTCTTTTTTATTATTATTTATTCATTTAATTTTTTTTTATTGTGTTTTTTTTTTATTTTATGTTGGTTTTGTTTCATTTCTGTTGTCCTTTTATGTTTGGCACAGCTCTTTGTTTATGTTTTCGCTATGCTTCTTTTGTATGTAAATGTTTTTAATGTTTTCTTCTGTTACTATGTATACTGTAATTTTGAAATAATAAAAAGAAAAAAAGTATGACAAAAAAAGAAGGGAATTGCTATCAGGAGTAGATGATGGAAATATCACAATGGGGAATCTGCTAGGAAAGACATTTAAGAAAGTACACAATCTTCTAATTAATTACTTAAGGGCAACAGGAATAATGGAGATAATTTTATTATTATTATTGGTATTATTATTGGTATTATTATTAATAATTCTTATTTTTTATTGCTATTTTATTGTTATTGTTATTGTTTTTTATTTTTATTTATTTATTTATCAACAAATATGACAAAGAAAGAAGGGAATTGCTATCAGGAGTAAATGATGGAAATATTACAATGGGGAATCTGTTAGGAAAGACATCTGAGAAAGTACACAATCTTCTAATTAATTACTTAAGGGCAACAGGAATAATGGAGAGAATTTAATTATTATGAGTATTATTATTATTGTTATTATTATTGTTATTATTCATTTTTATTTTTATTTTATTGTTTTTTATTTATTTATCTGTATTTATTTGTATTTATTTATTTATTTATTTATTTATCAACAAATATGACAAAGAAAGAAGGGAATTGCTATCAGGAGTAAATGATGGAAATATTACAAGGGGAATCTGTTAGGAAAGACATCTAAGAAAGTACACAATCTTCTAATTAATTACTTAAGGGCAACAGGAATAATGGAGAGAATTTAATTATTATGAGTATTATTATTATTGTTATTATTATTAATAATTCTAACTTTTTATTTTATTTTACTTTATTTTTATTTTATTTTTTTAATTTATTTATTTTACTATTTCTTTTTTTATTATTTTTTTCCTGCCAAACTACTGCTCCACACTCCAGTCCAGTAGGAGACGTAATGCACCTATAAGCTGGTTTGCCAACCGCCAATAAACACCAAAGAAGAAGAAGCAGTGTTTTCAGCTTGTCTGCATGTGTCCAGTTATCCCTCTATATACAGTTATCCCTCTATATATACAGCATCCAGAGAGAGTTTAAAACGTGTTTTATTGAACCACATGAAGACGGTGAACCTGCTCTGTGTTTGTCTACATGGAGACCAAAGCTCTGCTGAACGCGGTTCCTCTTGGACACGTTATTGCCAGCGACAAATGGAGAAACTCGTCTCTCATTCAGAGTTTAAAGGGTAATTAATTGTTTTATTCCACCGTTTATTCCAACCGTTCAGCATTTAACAATAGCTAACGTCTGTGCTGTTATTTCTTTGACGTGGAGACAACAAAAGTACCAAACCCCATTCATAAATATATCGATTTATGTTTGTTTCGCTTAAATGCAGACAAACAAACCGTGTAGAATATAACTAAACACCCTGTCTGTTTCAGACACTTCCACTCTTCAATTCGGCTCACATGTCATCACTTTAAAATTACATAATAATGTAACTTCTATAAATTCAAGTACGCTACTCACCGCCCCTTTAAGCTGTCACAAATTATTAAAATTTGTCATTTTACAGATAAAAAAAGCGTTGCTAAGAGGTGCTATCAATGCCGAATTGAAGAGTTTTCACTAAAGTGACAGACTAGCCTCCTAAGAATAAATTATATTTTCAATATTATCGTCTTTTGATGATTAGAGTAGCATTTAATAGGTTTTTGAGTGGAGTTCTGCATGAAAGTCATGCGCCCACTAGAACTTGCATTCACAATTGGATATTGTGGAATTTATGGCGTCCTTGATATCTGAACACGTACCTTTAAATGAAATTATGTCACTCAGTAGTCAGCGCAAATTAATTAATTGTTTTAAATAAAAATTTATAAAATTCACTGCTTCTGAAATCTGAATATTTACTGATTTAATTTTAATATGTCAGGTTGGGCTTTGGAAAAGTATGTTGTTTTTTTTTAATCTGACTTTTTATGGACCGAAGGATTAATCAAGACTATAATTTTGAGATTAATCAATAGTAAAAATTATCATTAGGCCTAGTTGCTGCCCTACACCTTTGTTACGTGTGTAGTCGGCCTAAGTTTAGGATCAGAATTATCATTTAAGTTTGATGTAGTACCTCTTGTGTGTTTCTTTGCTTGCACAATGTACTTTGCATTATTTAAGGTGTGCTTCATGTGGCCTCTAGTATTTGATTTCTTTTATCTTTCTTTGCTCACCAAGAAATGTTTATAAGTCTGTCAAATGCAAAATGCAGCTCGTCTCTACAGATTGATGAATGGCAATGCATATTTTACTGAAAGATTAGGACTTTTATTCGGGCTGTGTATTGACAATAATGTGGCGATACAATACGCATTACGATACAGGGGTTACGATTAAAAATATTGAGATATATTGCAATACTGTAAGCAAGGAGCAATTTTTTTTACATTTAATTTTAAGAAAACTGTCAGGGTGTATCTTTACGAATTAAATAAAGTATTGACTGAGTTAATCTTTGCATGTTAACTACTAATAACAATTGTATACAGTGTTTTTGAGAATCAATACCGTATTACAAAACAAAATATTGCAATCCTTGATATTTTCTTACACAGTCTCGATGTAAAAATGCACTCATGAACAAGCTTTACTTTCACTGTAGGTGGAGGTGTGAAAATCCTCTTTGAGAATGAGCTGGTGTGGCAGACTTCCACCTGCCCAACAAAAGCTGCATCCTGTACGTGTCTGAGTGTGACATCATAGCAGGAAACAGCTACAAGAGGAAGCTGGTTCGCTACAGAAATGTGAGTTTAATGAACGAGACAACAGTCAAAGTGGTTTTGCTAAAAGTCTCTGTGTGTTGTTCTGTCTGATATAAACTGTTTCCCTCCTGTTTTTACAGACCAGCAGTAGTTTCCAGGAGCTGGTGTTGGTGGAGAACACCAGACTCAGTGAGCAGTACTTCGCTGCTGTGCAGAAGTTTGTGGTGTTTGACCTCGGATTGACTCTGCTGCCGGTCAGCGGGCAGACTGAGGCCTCGCAGCTCATCAGTCAGATCGTGAGTAGTGAAGACAAAACAATAAACCTGCAATAAATACCACTGTGGTTAAATGTGTTGATTCAACCCATTTTAGGCTTATTTTGTCCTGTTATCTGTGTTTCAGTCGGTGTTCCTCTTTGCTAAAACAGTTTTTGTGTTTGACATAAACCCTGATTATTTTTGAGTCTTTCCACTGAAAGGGACTCTGTAAGAATCAGAAATTGCTTGTTAACAGTGACACCTGTGGCCGTTAAATCAACGACAGTCAGCGTCCTGTTACTCGCGCTCACGCTTGTGCTCGCACTACCTAGACACGAGCAAGCATCGGTTGAAACAGTGATGGTACATGTCCACAGCCTCCGTCCTTTCCACGCTTCCCATTCATTGTCTATGTAAGCAGCCGTGCAATGCATTCTGGTAGAATGGCGGCATGATTTGGCCGCTCCTCATCTGCGTAAAGTTGAGGTCTAGGCTACTTTATGCAAATCAGGGGCGTCCGGCGTGACTCGCCGCCTCAAGAAACTGCCTAGAAACTTTTAAACTAAACATTGTCGATCCAAAATAAAATTTCCTCACCTTCACATCCCTAAGACAAACACAGATCCTTGGTGTAAAAGGCGTAAAGCAGTACACTTAATTGTCTGATGCTGATTTTCCAACCTGCTCTGATCGTCTCCAGGTTCACGGGGAGGGCAGAGACAACCCCTTCAGGAGGAGGAGTTCGTCTCGGCTGCTGGACCCGCTGGTCCTGGCTCTGGTGCAGCACGTCCCCGGGGTCGGCAGGGTCAAAGCTCTGGCTCTGCTGCAGAAATTCTCCAGCATCCAGCAGCTCTGCAACGCCGCCCCCGCCGAGCTGGAGCCCATCGTGGGTCAGGCTGCAGCTCAGCAGATCCACAGCTTCTTCCACAAACCCACTGCGGCTGGAACCTGAAGGCTTGACTCTGGGTCTTTATTTAACCAGGCACGTTTGGATTTAATGGAAACACAGATACACTTTGGACAACATTAACTCTTCATTTGAAAGATTGCTTGAAGAAATCTAACTTTGTGTTTCTTTAAGTGTACAAACTTTAAGAAATACTATTTGTGTTTGTTGACTATGTGGGCGGCCACATTTTGAAGACGTTTCAGTCTGGATCAAAGTGGAGGACCAACATTGCCGTCCTGTGAGCCACGCTGCTAACATGGGTAATAGAGAGCTTAGAAATTGATGTAGGTTTTGTGATTTTTGCCGCCGACTTCACTGTATCATTTTCTGTTTGATTTTTTTTGTTTTGCACTCTGCACTTTTGCATCCACAATAAACAAATATCAGTCATTTGTAGCATCAATTGTCCCTTTTCACATTTTGAGTTCTAACTTTTTCTTTCATCTTGAAAACTTTGCTGACGGACGCTCACTGACGGCCTTAAACTGTCCGGCCCCAAACTGTCCGGCTTGGTGTGTCAGGGCCCTCAGTCTGCAGAGCCTTGAAGCCCTGTATGGCAAGCTGTTTTAACATTTAATAGCTAGACAGGATATTCATTAGAGATATCTGCAACGTCATTTTGCCTCATCAAAACTCTAATTTTAGATATCCGTAATTACATTTTGACCATAACGATTCAAACTACTTTTGCCATTCATGTGTACGGGGTTTCTCAACAATGCAGCATGAGACATATCTAGACGAAATGAGCTTGGACAGGAAAGTCACATCTTTGATCAGCTTATGGCTCATTCCGTATGAATTGGTTGTCGACTAATTATAAACAACAGCTGTTTGAAGTTGTTTTTCAGTTCAGCATTGACACTAGTCACTAGTTGATGCATACATAAACTCTACTGACCTACAACCATTCAATACTTTTTATTAGGGCTGTCAAAGTTAACACAATAATAACGCATTTAAGCAAATTAATTTTAACGCCACAAATTTCTTTAACGCATTAACGCAGCTTGCGATTTTTGGGTTCTAGCGGGCAGGAAGATACAACATCATATAAAACTAGAAAACCTAATGAATCCATTGGTACTAACCATGTCATATGAGCTTGTCGGGAAGGAGGCTAAATAACGCTCCAAACTTACGCTAATTTTGGCGAGGAACCACTGGCATGTCCATTTTCAAAGGGGTCCCTTGACCTCTGACCTCCAGATATGTGAATGAAAATGGGTTCTATGGGTACCCACGAGTCTCCTCTTTACAGACATGCCCACTTTATGATAATCACATGCAGTTTGGGGCAAGTCATAGTCAAGTCAGCACACTGACACACTGACAGCTGTTGAAAATATATACATACATTTGCATAAAGCAGCATATTTGTCCACTCCCATGTTGATAAGAGTATTAAATACTTGACAAATCTCCCTTTAAGGTACATTTTGCACTGATAAAAAATGTGTGACTAATTTGCAATTAATCGCGATTAACTATGGACAATCATGCAATTAATCAGGATTAAATATTTAAATCGATTGACAGCCTTACTTTTTATACATGCAACAATCAAAGTTTAAAATTTACCTTCCCAGACTTGTAATGACTTTTACAAAAGCTTTTCCTTTTCACTACATTTTTGTAATGTTCTGACAGTCTGGAAGGCAGTAATTGTACTTTTATAGAAAAAAAAAGTTTGACTACTTTAGATAGGATCAATTACCGCAGAGTATGCAATGGGATATATTACAGGAAAATAGGATATAAAGAAACAATATAAAAACATTAGGAATTAGAAATGAAAAAAGTAAATACGATATAATGCCACCTTATATGACAATGAACGTTTGTGTTAAAGGAGCTATATACAACATTCAGAGCGTTAATATAGCAGCAAGCAACTATGTAGAGCTAATTGAAGAAGACTTGAAACCAGCGATTGAGACGATAAACTCATGTTCACAATGTTTACTGATGTAATAAATCAAGTGAGAAGTAGGTTCACTTTCTCATAGACTTCTAGACAATCAGACTTCTTTTAGCAACCAGAGGAGTCGCCCCCTGCTGGCTATTAGAAAGAACAACCAGTTGCAATGGCAACCTGAAAATACAAGCTTTTCTGTTCTTTGTTTTGGTAGCCGGGCCGGTGGCCCGTGCATGTATGTGAGTCCCAGTGTGTGTGTGCCCTTCTAGCTAGCTAATCGCTGCCACTGTGCTCATTCGGCAGTTACCGCTAACACCCACCCTATGGTTTCCCCTCAGGTTAACACTTTTAACTCTGTCAGCACTGTTGCCGTTGTTAGCATTGTTAGCTGCTAACCGCTGACTCAGCCGTCTCCATATTGAGAACCGTGTGCGGGCAATCCCGGCTCAGACTCTGATCATAGATGTGCTCTGAATGTTGTATATTGCCCCTCTAATAAAAATCAAATGTTTACTCACTGTAATACACAAGCCCTAAAAGGGGCATGGATTTCAACACCATCATATGAACAAGGACTGAAAAATGGGTAGAGTTTCTCAGTGAAGGAGCAGCCAGTAAAGGAGTAGATAAGAGCTGCAGCATCAACATCATAAAAGGAGACCAGACCCACCTCATAATCCACAAACACCCCCACCTTCTCAGGCTTTGACTTCAGAGAGAGACAGACTGATGGGTCAGCAGGAGCAAAGTACCCACCTCCCCACTTACGACAAACAGTCCAGTAACCATTTGAGGGGCTCAGAGTGATCTTTTCCTTCATGTTGGTCAACTTTCTGGCCACTCCTAAAATCCATCTAGACCATCTTCTAACCTGAACCTCAAAGTAAAATCTTCCTGAAGTGAAAGCCTGCTTCGATAAGACACATCTACAGTTGTTAACCTGATTTACCTGCTTTTTATCATTTGACTGGGTGGGTACAGGATGTACTATATCGGGATCAAGTGTCACATCCACTGCATACTGCTGGACCCTCTTCAGCTCGGCCTCAAACAGCTTCTTCATCTGTTTACTGAGCGTCTCCTCCAGATGATTCACAGCTCTCACCACAGTCCCCTCATATGAAGGTGGACGGACACTGACTTTGGTCCAGTCCTTGGTGGATGGAGCAGCGTTCAGGGACAGGAAGCTTTGGAGGAGGTGGAGGTGGTCTTCAGAGCGTGAGAGCTGCTCCACCTCAGTGCTTCTCTTCTTCAGCTCAGAGATTTCCTGTTCCAGCTCTTTGATGAAGCCTTCAGCCTGTTTCTCTGTCTTTCTCTGCTTCTC
>CAKALU010040314.1:0-29768 GCA_916700995.1 Hozukius guyotensis
GATAATCACATGCAGTTTGGGGCAAGTCATAGTCAAGTCAGCACACTGACACACTGACAGCTGTTGTTGCCTGTTGTGCTTGAGTTTGCCATGTTATGATTTGAGCATATTTTTTATGCTAAATGCAGTACCTGTGAGGGTTTCTGGACAATATTTGTCATTGTTTTGTGTTGTTAATTGATTTCCAATAATAAATATATACATACATTTGCATAAAGCAGGCATATTTGCCCACTCCCATGTTGATAAGAGTATTAAATACTTGACAAATCTCCTTTTAAGGTACATTTTGAACAGATAAAAATGTGTGATTAATCATGATTAACTATGGACAATCATGCGACTAATTGCAATTAAATATTTGAATCGATTGACAGCCCTACTTTATAGATGATCAATTTCATGACATGAAAAAAATTATTTTAAACAGCATTTATTGCTCTGTCAATGTTATATTTGTTTTATTCTTACTTGAACATCTTTGACGTCCTGGCTGCCAACATTGCCGAGTAATGAGTAGATACTGTCCTGGCCGTACCCAAGAGAGCCACGATAGTTCACTAAAAGAGAGAAAGAAAAACACATCTATGTATCAGTGCTAGATATTATGAAGTATTCTTACACATAATTAACACAATTTCTTTGAGTCTGACTGTGCCCTAGAAAAGATCAAAGTGAGCTTGAGACCAGGGGGTGAAACACCTAGAAAGAAAAGTGAACCAGTCATGCCTTTCGTGGCCTCATTGACTACCACTTTCAGCATGGTTCAACAGACTCTGGATATGCCGAGCTGCTACAACTTCCTCAATTAAACAAACCTAAAGAACCTATGACAACAAAAAATAAAAACTGTTGGTAATAAATAAAATGCTTTTTCAAGTAACTCAGTTGGATAGAACAGATGAAATTGCACATACTACAGACCATAGAAGAGCAAGTATGGCCTCACAATTCATGACAACTAGGCTAAAAGTTTCAAGCAGACACACTCCAAGTCAACAAAAGTCCATTAGCTAGAATAGTTTTACACTGAAAGT
Source organism: Hozukius guyotensis (assembly GCA_916700995.1). NCBI lineage: Eukaryota > Metazoa > Chordata > Actinopteri > Perciformes > Sebastidae > Hozukius > Hozukius guyotensis. Next base: position 1,038 of record CAKALU010040314.1, read on the forward strand.
CATTTCTCTCTGATAAATGTACCAGGCAACACCAAGCTATGATTGGTTATGCCCGAGAAGTACATAAGAGCTCTTTAAATGTTCACAAGATAGGAAAAAAGTATGCAAAGCATCTTGAAGTGGCTAAGGAAATGTATAATAAATAATCCAGTAACCAACTCATGCATATCTTGTCTTCTGAGACAGCATGTGAACTTTGCTCACCCGGTACATATCCTATCCAGGGTTATAATAGTTTTGAATTTTCAATTCGTTTTTATTTTATTTTAGTTTAGTTTTAGTTCGTTTTCAGAGTGCATTTGCTAGTTTTAGTTTGGTTTTTCAGAAAGGTTTAGTTTTAGTTTTTATATATTTAGTTTTACAATAGTTTTAATTTGTTTTGTTTAGGGTCAGTTATAATGTCTCAGACGTACAAAATACATGGTTGGAGAACTGAGTAGGAATGGCCATAATGTTTAATCTTCACGCTATTTTAGTGAAGCAACTGCGGCACAGCGCCATCTCCTGGAAAGTCTGTTTAGTTTCTGTGGTTCAATGTCTCATGAGTTGAATTCATGCCGTCTCCTTTTTTTCAGCAGTGATTTATTATAGCTAAAAAGCTATAACTGAAATGAATTTACGTTAATTTATATCTTAATTTTATTGTTTTTTTACCAAGGTAATATCGTTTCAGTTTACTCTTTCTTTTTTACTTTGTTTCAGTTTACTAATAATATTTTCCACTGCTTATTTTCATTTTAGTTTCAGTTTACTATAATAACCCAGATCCTATCAATGGATGATCGTACTCTGAGCAGGTGTCACACATAGAAGCACTTCACATGAACATATGAACATACCCAGTAACACAGCAAAGCCCATCCTGCACAGCACAGACGAGGACAGAAGCCAGTCAGCTACAATCACTGAGTGAGGACCGCCTGAGTGAAAGATACAAGTTAATGTAAAATACAGACTTGTATCAAAAGCTACCTGTGTCTATATGTGCTCAGTCCTGTGAGGTGTAAATGCCACAGATAATATTGCATGTAGAATTAAAATATGTGAAACATCTCAGGACTGTTATTAAAGACCAATCTTGAGTTTGAGAGTATAGTTAGACAATTTGCCACTATCGTCATAGCAACCACTGTTGCCAATGTTATCTGTAGCAGTAGCTCTGGACTGAACAGAAACAAATCCCAACACAAATCCACATATTCAATAAAGTTAGAAAGAATTTAAAAAAATATATTCTGCATGGATTAACAACAGCACTTCAAATGTCTATCCATATGGAACATTCCTGATATTAATTTAGGTTGTTACTACATTAAGTTGATAATGTACATCACATAATTATGTAACACTGTCTAAGTGTTTATTTTGTTTGCATTACAAAACAAATAATGACTACAGAACCATAATGAGAGTAACCAACCAACCATGAGGAGTGACAATAAGAGGCAGCTTCACTCCATCTTTAACCTCCTTTGGTTTGATCAGCAAAGCTTCAAAATCAAGACCAGCTGGAATATAGAAAAATGAGTTAGTCCTATTAATATTACACAGGGCTGTTCTTCACATCTCCCACAGACAGCTAAATCTTTTCAACCCTCCATAAACAATTATTCTTTCTGACTTAAAACAAACCAGTCACCTCAGGACCTTCCTCCTGAAAACTCCTTTACTCCATCTCCTGTAAACAGAGCTGCCTGCTATTTTATCATAATAATTACTACCTCATGTATGATCATTTTGTACAAATCTGTTGATAAATCTGTTAAACCCAGCAGCTATTAAATGTAGCCTATATTTATTCTTTACAAGCCAGGTGGCTGTTAACTATACATATAGTCCCAAATATTATATATACACTGTACCTCATTACCAGTTGCATTCTTTCTAATAGCCAGCAGGGGGCGACTCCTCTAGTTGCAAAAATAAGTCTGATTGTATAGAAGTCGATGAGAAAATTACCGTACTTCTCACTTGATTTATTACCTCAGTAAACATTGTAAACATGACTTTATGGTCTCAATCACTGGTTTCAAGTCTTCTTCAATACAGCATGATGTGCATTTAGTAAATGATGGTCCCATTTAGAGTCAAATAGACCATAAAGCAGGGTATGCTTTAGGACGTGGCTACATTGTGATTGACAGGTCGCTACCACGGCGTCGTTCGGTCTGAGTGTTGTCCGTATTTTCATCTTACAGCTCTAACGCTATCACAGTGTGTTTTAAGTTCATGGAAGTTAACTGTAACATTTTGGTTGCCTAAAAATGTCTTATTCATCGTTCGGTTATACTTAGCTCCACCCTCTTGTGCCACTTCTGGTTGCAAAAAACAAAAAGGCGATGGCCAAAAACCAAGATGGTGACAGCCAACATGCCACACTCAAGGCTTCAAAACAGCAGACCAGAAACCAGTGGATGACATCATGGGGACTACATCCATTTCTTATATGCAGTCTATGGTCCAAGCTAATGTAATCCAATTTGATAACTTTTTAATAAATCATATCTTTAAGACCTCATAATCTTCACGTTTTGTTTACTCTGTCAGAAAGGTGTTGATTCAGCTCTCTGGACTGCAGTATATTATATAGAGGTGTTTATTACATATTCTGTACCATTCATGTATGTGAAACAAAATGGAGTGGACAAAACCTCATCCCAAAAATGTTTCTTACAGTATTGACTGTTGTCTTGCTCTGGTGGAGGGGTGAAAGTCAAGATCTGCCAATCAATTTCTGGCAATGTCTGAGAGTCTTCCAAAGTAACCCAGACCACTTCCTCCTGAGAATCCCTGGGCGGAAGGAAACCCACCCTCTGGACATAGAAATGACATTGCAATAGGTGACACAGACATCAGTTTTGACTAATAAAAGGCCCCCCAACCCCATCCAAAAAATTAAATGTGCATTGCAATAGCATATTTAGTACATACTACATATCAAAATGTGAACACTCAAATAAAGACCACTGATCCTACCAGACTTGGAGGGCAGTTTGGAGATGAGCAGCTGACCACCATCAAATCTCTCTGTATGTTCAGCAGACACCAGTTACCAACATCAGACTCTACAGACAAAACACAAGACACACTTTGAAATAAACATCTTCAAGCAAATCCCCTATTAGAGCCAAACATCAGTAAACAAGACTGTCTAGACTGGAGCATGAGTAACGCCAAGGCTGATAAATGTTTCTCACTTGAAGTCAGAGAGGTGACGCTCCCTGTGCTCGTATCCACCATCAACAGATCCTACAAGAGAAACAACAACTTTTTTCAGATAAAGAATAATTACAATTTTCTCAGTCTAAATATTTTTTTTATGTGGAAAATATACATTTATCAGAAAAAAACGTATTGTCTAATTTTTATCGCAATAAGGAGACATTTCCCAGGAGTTGACTGTACCTTGCGGCTGCGCTGAGGGCAAGCAACAATGACACGCTGACTATCAGCTGACCAGCACTGAGGGGACAACCGAGAGCTGTAGATACCAGTGAAGCCATCTGCAAAGCCACACCAGTAGACACAGACTCAACTAAGTTTGATATATAATGAAGAAAAGGTACAATCATGTGATTAACAAAGTATTCTTTACCCTCTCCAGGTCTCTTCACCACATCCACCACCACCGAGGTCTTCTTAGTATACCAGTCATACTACAAAAATAAATATCCAAGCACAGAGGAAAGCATATGAAATGTATATATCATTAAGTCATAAATGTATTTCTGAGAGGCTCCGTCCTGTCTTACCATACAGAGCTTGCTGCACTGCATGTGTGGTCCGTAGACGGAACATTCCAGGTAGACGATCCGACAATGGTCTGGACTCAGCCGGGGGGAGCACACTGCACTGGTGCCTGACGTTAGCTGCTCTGAGGGCCACAACAAATGCAATGCACATAAACATCTGCAGTAATAACAGCTATACCCATTTTAAAATATAATATAAATAAAAAAATGACAAGCATTCTCTTACCACATTTCCCACCAGTAAGATCCACATAGAACAAAGATGACCTGACAGAGAAAAGGGAGACCTGAATAAGTTGCAGTATAAGCCTATGAGACATTTGTGATAGGGCAGCTTTAATTCTCCTCTGAGATCAGTGTGAACAGTAATCACCTCCTGTTGGGGCAGTACATGAGGCCAAGTCTGAAAGGCTCATGCCACCAGCCTACAAACACCACACCTGTGTCACCTGGAGCCCAAAATGCCTGCAGAGACACCGAAAGCAACAGAAAGACAAAGAGAGAGCAACATTAGGTGTAAGAGGGTACAAGAGTGCACAGAAAATAACATGCATCATTGCACAAACTGCTGTACCAACCTGTCCAGGTGAGATATTTTCAGGCACCCCCTCCAACACAGAGACGTTGTCACCCTCGATGTCCAAAACACAAAGCACTGGACAGCTCTTACTAACCAGTGCCTCTCCCCAGTCCTCGTGGAAGACAAACTGCTCCCCCTGCAGGGATAAAAAAGCAAAACAACACAACAACTTGAGCTAGAGTGGTATGTAACCTAAAAAATGTTGAATTAAACCTTTGAATAGTGAAAATATTTTGCGTTTCAAAAGTATTATTTGCATTCACTTTCACAGCCTCCTTTTTCTCCACCCGCATGGTGTCCTCCTCGTCCACAATAGAGGACAACTCTGGTGACTCACTCTACAAAAACATAGTGAAACATAGAATAACGAGTTATTACAGTAATCATATCTACCTTTGGTAAATGGTCAATCAACACTAAATCACATATAGGGCAGAAAACTTGCTTCACTATTCTTAGGGCCACATCCCAATCAGTGTTGTCAAGGTATTTTTGCTTTTGAACGGCGATGGAAAATACCTGGGATGCATTCAAAGTGAAACCATTCGCAAAATGCCCCAGTTTGTCACGCTTTTATGATTGAGCGATAAGCTCGATTTGATCTGGTTTGGTGAGTGTGTATCTGCTGAAGCCATTAGTCCACCACCAAGGTAATTTTGCATCATCCAGCATGTATTAAAAGCTTTCTTATCAATTTTGAATAATTCCTTACAGAGAACAACAGAATAGCTAGTAACTTGTACCAACACTGTACAACATGGCAATTAATGCACCATGTCGCTACTTAAAGGGTTTTTCCTTATGTGAATTGAGGGTCTAAGGATAGAGTGTGCCGTATGCTGTACAGATTGTAAAGCCCCTTGAGGCAAATTTGTGACATTGGGGTATATAGACAAAATTGACTTACAGTTTGCTATGCTCTGGGTAGTATTGAACACAATCCCAGCAATGACCTCAGGGAGAATCAACATGCTTGATTTTCAACCTATAGCTAAGTGCAGCAGTTCTCTTTGCCCTGAGAGATTTGGTGCTGATTTACCCTCAAATACAGTTTTGCTGACAGACCTGGAAGAAGGATTCAGCCTTAGGTCTTTTCCTTTCTGCTACATACAAAAGGTGGGTCTCAGAGTGGGACCAGACCAAGGAGCCAAACTGATCTAATGATGCAAAACACAGTGTGATTAACACCCAGACTGGCACATGTAAAGGTAAAGTTTAAGGAAATTGGTTAACAAAAGTTAAGAGTTAAGTGCAGAAAAACTCACCATCTTCATAGACTTTGCCGTGCTTCTTTAAGGCTGTTAGATTGATGCTCTTCATCTTTATGTTTTTACTCCAGATCTGAAGGGTCACAAAGAGGTCAGGAGAGGAGGAGAGAAGTCAAAGATCTCGGGTTCAAAATGCAGTCACATGAGGTTTTTAAACACACGGTAAAGGTGGATAATGTTGCAGAGCAGAGATACAGATGAGCACCATTAAAGCTTCAGTAGGCAGAATGTTTTTGGCATCAATGGGCAAAAATGCCATAACTACCTTTTACCATATTGTAATTCAAGTTCTCTGAGAGAACACTAGACTTGTGCACCTCCTCGTGGCTTTAAAAAATCTAGCCCGTGATGGGAGACTTTGGCCAATCACAGGTCCTTTCAGAGAGAGAGCGTTCCGATTGGCTGTTCATTCAACGGAGGCAGCTGTAAACCACTCACAAACTCTTGTAGTGTACTGTTTAGCTGTAAAATGAGAAAGTTTGATCCGGCTGTTGGGCAGCGCTTGGTATTTCCTCAACAGATCTCAACATGGCTGCCGGGTCACAAACCTTCTCATTTTACAGCTAAACAGTGCACTACAAGATGTTTCTGAAAACATTTGAGGCGAGAAATAGGCATTACAGTAACAGAATATTGATTCATATTTGATCAGCACTGCCTAGTTTGACATGAGTTGGCGTGTGATTGACAGCTGCTCATAGACGGCAAGGCTCCAGCTCGGCTCTGACTGGTTGTTTTCCTCCAGTCTGTGAAATCTTGCAGATGACATTAGGAGCACTGGAGGACACAGAGGAACATCTTTTTTTTTTCAGATTACCTGTCTCATGCACTACTGTCAGGATATAGTGACCGTTTTATAAAAAATAACTTTATTTAATCATATTTGCTCCGATTCTACCTACTGCTGCTTTAAGGGGGCAATACAAAAGTAAAGTTTTAGTAGGATGGGTGAGAGACTCAATGCTGAGTAGCCACACACCTCCAGAAACTGTTTGTCTTCTCCTTTGATTGTGCACTCTCTGACAACAGCCTTCATTTCTCCAGAGGGGGAATCCTTGCTTAGCACCCTGACAGGACAAAACATATTGATGAGACATTGTTCAGTTTGCTCAGGGTCTGTAAGAACATCTTCAACCCCCCCACTCCAGACAAAATCACACAAGATGTTTACTTACTCTCCTTTGATCTCAGTGCAGTTTCCTGAGGCTCCAGAGTAGACCACCGACTTGTCATCGTGGAAAACAATGTACTGTCGACAAAACTTGACATTCTCATTCCTCTCCAGATCACGCTGACTCCATTCTGCAGAATTAAAGTTAACAAAATGCCATCAATATCAATGAACATACAGAGAGATCTGATAATCTTAGTGTAGCACACAGACTTGAGTCTACCTGTGTAGATGTTGCTGTATTTGCCTCCATACTGAGAGGTAACGACAGGTCCCACATCTGCTCTGCTCAGAGAAGGGAAACGGCTGAGTTCTCTGTAGGTCCTGGCAATTTCCTCAGGGTTGGTCATCACCTGACGATACGCAGCAGAATAACTCACACTACGTCTCAATGACACAAACTGTCCAACAGCTAACAACACCCTATTCATTTCCTAGCTAGTAGTGATGTGTCGGTGGAGAACGAGCCGGTTCAAAGAGCCGGCTCTTTTAAGTGAATGATAAGAGCCGGCCCCCCGTCCGAGAGCCGTTTTTTTCTTTTTTTTCTTTACTTAATTCAAGACAGAATGATAGGACGATCTTCTCCGTGCCACGCACACTCCATGCACTGACTGTGACTGAATGTTGTGTTGATGACCGACGAGGATCATACCATCAAGGAGGGAGGGGTGGAGGTGCGTGGCGCGCTGACGGTCTACAGGTACAGAGCAGGAGGGAGAGGAGGAGAGAAAGAGAGAGAGGAGTGCGGTGCGCGAATAGCAGACAAGATGAGTGACAGTCGGAAACGAGGCAGCATGTAAAATTATGATATTCTGGAAATTATAAGGTTTAGAATAATTATATTGAATAATTTAAGTGATATATGTGCACACATACTAATCAAAAATCAAAACAGCGCTAAATTTGGCTGAATTATAAAAAGGCAGAAGTGGTAAAACGAAGAGCCGTTTGGGAGCCGAAAGAGCCGGCTCTTCTTGGTGAGCTGAGCTCAAATGAACCGGCTCACTAAAAAGAGCCGGAATTCCCATCACTAAACAACACCCTATTCATTTACCCAGCTAGGAAGCTAGCCAGACATAAGCTAATGTGCATAAGTTAATATAGTTGAAGCAGTTTACTGCCAAAAACAGAGGTCAGTTTATAAACATTAGTCTAAATCCGCTATGCAAACCAATCAAGCGATTTCCCCGTGATAAACAAAGCAACCATGTGAACAAGCTAGTTTGTTTTTAGCAATGTTTGGCGTCAGTGTTTATAGTCACTTTGGTAGCTTGACTTGAAAACTGGCTAATTAACAGCCTAATTAACGCCAGCTATACATTAACACCTGACGTTATATGACATTTATGTTTGTAGACAAAGAATATGTAGTCAATTAAGTCTAATCATACCTGTGAGTTCATGACAGGGACGGTGTGTGACAAGCAGTTTTGCCAGGCAAGTTGAGGCACAATGGAGGAGGAGGCTGCTCCAGTATACAAAGCTCCCTGAACATGAACACAAGACCAGCTTCCTGTTGCAACTTAAAAAATAAAATACAATCCTTGGATGATGAACCAAAAACACCGAATTTTACGAACGAATGATGACCCAGCCAACATGGTTATGTGGGCCCCACACGGGTTATGCTGGGGGTACCTGGGTACCAAGTGGGTATGGGCCCAAAATGGGCATCTTATCTGGCGCCCACTTGGCTCAACTAAGTAGGTCCCACATGGGCTCCCCATGTGGGCTACCCAAGTGGGTTCTAGGTGGGTCACAAATGGGAAATTATATATATATACATACCTACATACACACACACATACACATGTATACACATATATACACGTACACACATATACACATACATATATATATATACATACACATACACAAACATACATACACACATACATATATATATAAAATTTGAAGAAAAAAAATAAATAAATAATAATAATGATAATAATACCAAATAAAATAAAATTTTAAAAAGGAAAAACATTTTTTATTCATATCAGTAACATATGCCCATGCTTTTATTTTGTAGGAATGTCACCACGGCAACACCCAGCCAAACCGGAAGCAGTAGACAAATAAATTAACTGAGCTTTTTAACGCCCTCTTGCGTTATAAAGTAATTAATTTAAGTGTGTGGTTATTCTCTGTCGAAGCACAGTAATAAAAATATTTTACGAGACATATTTTAAAATTACTTTGTGGGCGAGTATTCACTTAATTTGTTCTAATGCCAACCAGCAGCACAGCTACTGTCAGTCAGCTGGGTAGAGGTGGGGTCACAAAGAGCCAAGATGGCGGACTTTGAGGAGCCGCTGTCAGATGAGGAGAAGGTCTGAAGACTATTTTACTCTTTGCTTAATGCTATTTTATCTAATTTCTAGAGAGAGATAAACGTGTTACATGCTCACACACATTAACTTTGTAAAGAGTCAGTTTGTGGTCACGTATGGGAATAATAAACTAGTGTTTTTTTAAAGCTATACCACTAGCTAACTAGCAAATGCTAGTTAAAGCTTACAGTCGACATGAGAGGCTGCTGGTTTATAGAGGTTTAACTTCACTTTATAGTGGTTGGGATTAATGTAAAATAGATAATGTCCATGCCAGTCTGCAGTCATTACAGTGTGGGCTACGTGTTTCTCTCATGTACTGTTAGCTAACATTAGCGGCTAATGGTTACTTTGCTTTGGATTTCTGGGTCAAACAGATTCAGTTGCAGCTCAAATACTTGCTGGCCTCACATGGCTTGAGATCAGGATAGATGGGTGCTTACAGTTTAGTGACACCCTACCAGTGGCACACTGTTACACACACACATTAACAATTGGGGGTCAAAGTAAAGTAAATTATTATGAATGACAGAGTTTCCAGTCTTTCTGCTGCTACAGGCAGAGAATGACATTTTCTGTGCACCATAATAATAATCTGAACACCAACAGGGTGGTTTCAAAGCTAGAAACAATAGTGGTCACCAGGGTCTGAAATCAACCTTTTTCCTCACTGTGGCAGGTCACTGAACATTTCTACTGGCCACTCATTTTGTCTGCCACTTCTGAAATCTAGGTACAAAGCTTTAAAACTGTAAACACCGAGTCAGTGGTACCAGACTGTAGAATTATGGAATATATCATGTAACCTTAATGCATGACTATATTTGGTAACACTTCATTATACAGGTCCGCAAATTTCATGGTAATTAGGTGATAATTAGCAAGTTACCTATTTGAAATTTCTTTGGAATTACTGCCAAATTACCCCCAATATTTACCAAATATTTACCTCCAAAACCAAAACTAATAGAAGACACTTCTGATCAGCACAAATCTCACCATTGTGTGACTTATTGTCTACACAGATGTAACCTGGTAGCTGATGTCCTGATTCAGGGAGTTTTTAAAGAAATTTCAAAGAAGTTATTTGCTAATTATCATCTATTTACCAGCAGACATAGAAATAAATCATATCAATTAACTTTGTATTCTTTTCCTGGAAATGTATTAAATAAATCACCAGCTATTGGGGAAATAGCGGAATATAATTATTAAATAATGTTTATAGTAAAGTTATTTTCAATAGATTTATAGGTAAATATTGGGGGTAATTTGTCAGTAATTCCAAAGAAATTTCAAATAGGTAACTTGCTAATTATCACCTAATTACCATGAAATTTGTGGACCTGTAAAATGAAGTGTTACCATATATTTAATTTAGGCTTTAGAATTGCTTTGTCAAAATAATATTTCTTAATATAAGGTATACCTGTCTGCCATCGTGGCAGGTGACCTGAAATTGGTGCTGATTTCATTCCCTGGTGGCGACATTTTCCCGATAACATACAGAGATATTTAAGATTAAAGGTCAGGCGATCAACGGGAAAGTTGAGGGCAAGATGATGGCATGTTTTTACAGCAACATAACACATAGTCTAGACAAGCTGTTTCTAATGCAGTGTCCATTCTGTATTCATAAAGCAGTGTATTGATGTTTATTCTTCAATTTCCCTCCGAATTACAAAAGCTTCAATTAAAATATGCCACTTATGCTCCCTGAAGTTACTTATTTCATTAAACATGCTTGCTGCAATTTTGTAATTGAGTAGTTTTCATTTTGTAATCAAGATGCTTTAATCATTACTTGTTTAAGCATAATAGATGTAAACCAAAATGTTAGGTTGGCTTCACCATAGGTGAGGCCAAAAACTGTCTTTGCAAAACTGAAAATGCATCTTAGTATCAGCTATGGCAATATGCTAAGGGTACAACTGGATGCCAAATTACTAACAAACTAGGTAACACATTTTTACAACTTATTGATGGTAGAGATGTTGAAGTTTGAGTAGATTTGTTTCACTTATTGAAGAGTGAAAACCATGTAATTATATAAAATATAAGTTTGTAATGTCTCTCTTTTTACTGATTATATATACAGCAAGTCATATTGTCATGATAGCTGAATTAATTGGTTGCATTTAAATTGTTTCCATAGGTCCGCATAGCAGCCAACTTTGTGACTCATGCCCCCCCGGGAGAGTTCAATGAGGTCTTCAATGGTAAGAAGTAGCGGATTGTGACAAGATGTGCATGATGTCACTACTGTCTTTAGTATAATATATTATAGTATAATTTGCCTCCGATATTGATAATTTTTTGTCTTTTAAGAGCATAAACAGTGGTTTCTTTTTGTCTTGCTAGATGTGCGGCTTCTTCTCAACAATGACAACCTCCTCAGGGAGGGGGCATCACAGTAAGTAACACTCAATTATGACAAACATCACATATTTACACAGTTCAAAACACCTAAGCCTCCATACTGTGTGGGGGAATATATCCACAAATTGTGATTTATATATTAGGCAGTGAGGAATTTAAGCATGGCCAATGGAAAACATTTTGGTGTCATGTTATGAATGCCTAATGTACCTTTGTGTCCTTTCTATTTGTGTTTAGCTCCTTTGCCCAGTACAACATGGATCAGTTTACTCCTGCCAAACTAGAGGGCTACGAAGAGCCGGTACGTTTCTTCCTCAAGTCTTTCCTATTTATTCCAGAAGTGCAGGCGTCAAACCAGACTTTAAAAAAATCTTTCCTCTCCCTTATTGATAGGTTCTGATCACAGAGCACGGTGACTTGGGTCAGGGACGTTTCTTGGACCCCCGCAACCGTTTGGCGTTCCGCTTTGACCACCTAAGAAAAGAGGTGAGCGACGTGCAGCCATATGAAGGAGAGACGGCCCTGAGAAGCTGGAGAGATGCCTGTGATAGTTCCCTGAGTGCCTACGTCAAAGAGCACTATCCCACTGGAGTCTGCACGGTAAGGCGCTCACAAATATAGTGACAAAATAGTCACCTGAGCAATAGACTACATTTTACCCATACTTAACCATACCATCTGTGTGTTGCAGGTATATGGGAAAACGGTTGATGGTCAGCAAACTATCATAGCCTGCATTGAAGGACATCAGTTTCAACCCAAAAACTTCTGGTACAGTAGCCTAGTTTTTATTTAATAATTGGTCTTTCAGTTCTATTAAGCTTCCTGATGCTGCCGTCTGTTTGTAATGTAGAGCTTCTCTTCTGTTCTCTAACACAGGAATGGTCGCTGTAGGTCAGAGTGGAAGCTTACCATCGGTCAGTCCACTGCTCAGGTGGTGGGGGTGTTGAAAATCCAGGTGAAGTAAATTCAGTGAGCTCATCTGCATAAAAGATAAATAAGTCAAGGATGAATATTTTTTTAAAAACTCCAGCTTACTAATGAAGTTCTTCTCTGTCTCAAGGTGCACTATTATGAAGATGGGAATGTGCAGCTGGTTAGCCATAAGGAGGTAGAGGAATCAATACCAGTGACTGTAAGTACTTTTTTTTTATATACATAAGCACTCTTTCAGCAGTGATTTTAACCTTGTGTTGCTTACAAAGTTTAAGACTGGCTGTGTTAGCTCCGTGTATATAAAGAGGAGGTCATCTATATCTATAAGTAAAGGATAAAAAGGTGATGATTATATGTGTGTTTTTGAAACAGAATGAAAGCCAGACAGCCAAGGAATTTGTTGACATTATTGAGAACGCGGAAAATGACTACCAGGTAAGCTGCATTTTATCGACTACACATTAGATATACTAATATTTAAAATGACAGATTGCTTTTATCGAAATGTACATGAAGAAACATTTTGAAATTAGAAAATATTATACTTGATATTGGGTTTTTTTGCCCTCAGACTGCAATCAGTGAGAACTACCAGACCATGTCTGACACCACCTTCAAGGCCCTGCGTCGCCAGCTGCCTGTCACACGCACCAAGATCGACTGGAATAAGATCCTAAGTTACAAAATTGGCAAGGAGATGCAGAATGCCTAGTGGAAGGTCAGGGACTTAACCAGGGGAGACTCACGCTCCACTGGGCCCACAACAACCCGCCTATACATGCGCAAGGACTAACCAAAGCAAAGCTATATCAGTATGGGGCAAGGAATTAATAAAAAAAAAAAACGAAACAAAAAAAAGTATAACTGAAGATTTGCAGACAATTAGGCACAGATATCCGTCTGCTGTAAGGAAGGTTGCGGTTATGGAGATAATCGCGGTTTGGAGAAAGTGGTTACTTCTGGGTGTGTGTTGTGAAAGAGTTGTGTCGGGTCAGCGTGCAGGGCTGTGCTCAGGACGGCTACATTGAAAGACGTAAATCTTCCGTATAAGGACTCAAAAGACCTCCAAGGATTCAGGTGTCAGAAGTTACAATATTTTCCCTTAGTCAAACTGATCCACAACTGTGATCATGTCACAGTGGAGATCTCAGCACACAGGGGAGAAAAAAAACACACAACCGCACAAAGGCAGCTGATGAGAGAAATTAAGCACACCATCACATATCAGGGTTTGATTTTTTGGACAAGAAATTAAGAATTCTGTTAAAGTTTTTGTTTGTTGTCATGAATGGAGGAATTGGATGCATCAGTAAAAATCGGAGTTTTGACAGGAAAATTAATAGCCGTCATACCAAGCTTAATCCTGAACTGACAACTTAGTTATACGTTGCTAATGAAATTGACAGTATTTCTACCTGTTGTTAACATTTAGCAGTGGCATGATCCTCAGCATAGCTCTGTTCCTGCACTGTAGTATGTTTGTCGGTGTCTGTCGGGGCTGAGGGAGTGTTAAACTTGTCTTCTGTTGTGCTCCGCTGATGTATGTGTCTCTCCACCCATGCAAAGAAATGATGACTGAATTAAGATAAAGCAACTTCTACGCCGTTGCATCTATAATGCATTCTCTGTTCTGTTACTTCTGGCAACACCACCTCCCATCGCTGTACAGCTTTTCCTTTGTGGAAAGGAAAACATACTCATTATTAACCAAGATTTATTTGCCAAAATCTCTTTCCTATGGTAAAGAACTCCATCCTCCTACCCATGTATGCAAAATTTCTATTTTAATACGCTGGTTTTTGTTGGAGTCTTAGAATATTGCACTCTTTAACTGTAACAAACTGACTGTGTATTGGTCAATGCCAAGTGAACGCAAAGCAGTTGCCATGTAAGGCAAGATCATATACTATATACACGTTACATGACTTCTGTCAGGCCATATCATACTGTATGTGTTACATAATGTCTAAGTAGGCTGACTCTGGATCAGTAACTTGTTAGCTATACTATGTGCTGTGTTCAACCCTCACACTATACTACAACTGTGTGCCGATCAGTTATAAAGTTCAAGACTGTACTGCCCCATTCTGTTGTACAAATAAATGGACTGAACATCTTGGCTTGATTGTTGTTTTACATAGCCTATTAAGGTGAGACCCCCCCAGGCAAGAACATTGTTTTTCATACACTGGTCAAAAGATTAGGGCAGGGGTCAGCAACCTTTTCTATCAAAAGAGCCATTTTAGGCACAAAAAAAATATGTCTGGAGCCACAAAACATTTGAGCATTGTGATGAAGGTAACACAGTTTATAGTCTAAGTATATAGTATATAAGTCTAATGCAGAGAGGGCCAAAGTGAAAATGTGCGACGGAGTATTAGGGCCACATTGAGGGGAAAAAAATCTGAGATTTCCAGAATAAAGTCATAACTTTATGAGAAAAAAAAGTCATAACTTTACGAGAAAAAAGTCGTAATATTACAAGAATAAAGTCATAACTTTACGAGAAAAAAAGAAAACAACTCTTAAAATATTAACAACTCTTAAAATTATAATATTATGACTTTATTCTCATAAACTTGTGACTTTATTCTCATAATATTACAACTTTTTTTCTCATAAACTTGTGACTTTATTCTCATAATATTACAACTTTTTTTCCTCATAAACTTGTGACTTTATTCTCGTTACGTTATGGCTTTATTCTCGAAATCTCAGATTTATTTGTTTTTCCTCAATGTGGCCCTAATACTCCGTCGTGCTGTCGTACCATAGACCTACAACAATGATAAATAAAAATGAAAATGTAAACAATAAACAGTTATTCATTTCCATTTTTAAAAATCCACAGGGAGCCACTGGAGAGGAGCTAAAGAGCCGCATGTGGCTCCGGAGCCGCAGGTTGCTGACCCCTGGACTAGGGGAAAGAAAACATCCAAAATACACATTTAGGTGTTTATTTTACTACACGTTGTCTATTTGCGTCTGTAGATTTCTCCTAAAAATTCACGTAAAGTTAGCATTAGATAATGCCTTATTTGCATATTTAAACATACCATTTCAGAAAACTTCTAATACAAAAAAAAATGGTCTTCATGTAAGTAATCAACTGGGGAAGTTTCATGGTGATATCAGTTATTTCTTTTAATCTATTCACCTATAGTGTCTTCAAAATATATTAGATTTTACAATGCATATCTTTAAAGGCCATTTTCTATAAATTAGTTTTTTTCTCATACTCTGAGCCAGAAATCTCCACTTCAGTAGCACTTACATACACTAAACTTTCCTGTTTCATTCCTATCAATGCTCTGAAAGTTTTTACAGAGGGCTTTATTCATACAGTATAACTCTGTTATGAGTGTCTGTATCTTGAAACAAGAAAGAAAAGTTGCTGCACTATAATGCAGTTTGCAGCGTTTTCACTCCCAGCTGTGAAATAGCTCCAAACGATGCTCCTCTTTTGTTCAGCCATCACTGCAATTATGTGTCGGATTAAACTAGTCGGGCACCCTGACTATATTGTACCTGTATTTAGTTTGAATGCACACAACATGACAACAGAGAAGCAAAAAGTACATGCACTAATGTGTGTTCACGACAACGTATATAGTCTTATATAGTTATACTCTTTGATGAAATACAAATGGGTACAACGTAGAAGAGAGAAACTAATCCCTTTTATGGTATCGATCCTATTGACTTTAAAATCGGCCTTCAACACAAGATGTAAAACCTGTAGTATTGATGTTTTGGTATTGATCCGCCCACTATATTTAAGTTCATACAGCTGAGAGAGGGAAATAAAAACCCAGCAAAGTCTGCAGTATTTAGTTGATAGAAATGTATTAGTGTTTATTAAAGGGTCAGTAGTAGGCACCACAGCTGCATCCACAGAGGACTCTTGTTCTTGTATTCATCTTCTGTTCCTCCTGTTTTTAGAAATGATAAAAAAAAAACCCACATTAGTACAAAAGTTCAATAAAAGAATACAGTTCAACAAAAATACGACAGTGAGAAGATGTCTGTAAGTCAAAGACAGCTAGAGTTGTTGTTTGGTCCTGAAGAGGCTTCATCACTTCACAACTGATGAAGCTTCTGAGCAATGAAGAACAAACTTTGAAATACAAGGATTCTTATTCTTTCAGAGAAGAAAATGATGGAAAGAAAACGAGGAGAGACGAGTTCTGAACTGAGGGATGAAACACCTTCAAGAACTGACAACAAGTCCAGCTGCCTTTTGACTTATGACCGAGACAGCTCATCACGAAAATCCTTCATTGTATGAATTATTCTATGTGACTGAACATCTGACATCTTATCTTGTCAGATCCGGTCAAATTCTGTCAAAGTGTCTCACTGATTAATAATTTCTATGTAAATGCATCCTTACCTTCGAGAAGACGTTGCAGAACAAGGCGCAGAAGCCGTTTTTCTTCTTGGAGTCTTTGGATTGAGACAGAGAAGAAGAAGCACTCGTCTCAAATTGGTTGCCATCGATCCCGGCTTCAGCCACAGGAGGGTTCTCGAGGAATTCCTTTTCTAATGAGACAACATCTCTGGTCACGTCAGGTGCTATGTCCTCTACCTCCATGTGGTCTTCCAACTCCGGTGGAGTGGGACAGTGGTCTGTATTCGGGACGACGCTGGAAGAGGTGGAGGGGGACACCTCTCGAGGAGAAGGAGAGGACTGTGTCACCGATGTCAAGTCAGTGCTCGCTGACTTGACGGTTCCACAGAACCATCTCCTCCACACGGACTCCTTCTTGGTGTTCTTAACTCCAGCGTCTGTCTCCTCATCGAAAGATGTGTTTTTGCGAATCCTTTTCTGGACTACGGTTCCTCGTCCGGTGAGGAAGGATTTCAGAGTGTCGATAGCTCCTGCCAATGTCCTCTTGGCTGCTCTGTCCTTTGTCTCCTGGCAGCTGGCAGGGACAGATCCTCCATCCAGTGAGGTTTGTATGGCCACTGATAGGGCACAGCTGACCTCTACAGCTATGGCATCCGAAAATTCAGGCGAAACCCTAACAGGGATGTGCACGCCGTTGATATCGCGGAGGGCCTGACTGAAGGAGCATTCCAAACTACTCTGGATGTTGTAGTTGAAGCCCTCCATCAGTTGCTGCACAGACGAGGGACTCAGGGTGAAGGGGTCAGATGTGGCGGATATCTTCTGTAGGGCCGTGTTAATGACAGACTCTGAGATGAAGCTCAGCACATCTGTGCACATTTCAGTCAGCTGCTTTTTCACATCTGCATTGTAAACGCCCTCGCTTACTTCCCTCCATTGCCTAAAAAAAAAGAAAGAACAGATACAAAAGGTTAAACACAGAAATAATGCACACAAATGTCATAAATGTATTCAAAAGTAGAGTTTCAGTGGGGATATGAATAGCATACTCTTCACTGAGTCTCAGGAAGAATCTTCTTATTAGAGTAGACATTGTGGAAGAATTTAGGACAGGTCGCCAGTCTGCTGCTTCTGCATTTTCCTTCTGGGAAAGTACAGCATGTCCATGCTCTTCTGAGGGTTCTGGAGGCAAAGCTGTTCTGGCTGTAGTCTGTTTACCAGCCTCAGTGTTGTCATATTCTCCCTGGCCTTCAGCGGGCAAGACTTGAATGATCTGGGCCGTGGAAGTAGGACTGGAGGTTTTGTGTAAGGCCTGAGAGCGGCTGTCCGCCAGATCAGGGGACACTTTTCCCTCAATGTCGGCAGCAGCCCTCAGAACCCGATCACGAGAGTCGGTGGATTCCCAACTTCTCGCCTCCTCCTGGCAATCTGTTGCAGTTTCAGCCAGCGGTTGACTTTCTGGCCGAGCGCCCTCATCCACCTGATGAAATGAGCTGGAGGAGTTTGGAGTCGGGAGGTTCCTCATCTCCGTCTTTACGGAGTCCTCTTCTTCCTCAGCGAGCTCCAGATGGGAGGATCTCAGGTCATGTTTGGAAGAAGCTCTGAATTTGACCTTCTTGCTCTTCTTTTTGCGAAAGGTGCTCTTGTACAACATCTTCAGCTTTTTGAAGAATGACCTGCAAGCTGGTTTCTTGGCTCTGCTGGAAGAATCAGCGACCGAAGCCTCGTCCTGTTGTTGCTCACACTTGGTGACGGCCTGCTCAATCGCCTGCTGGACGAACTTGTCGGCCGCTTCGGATATGCTTGCGGTTGTGGAGTAAGCAGAGGAAGGCAGTCCATCTGAGACGAGGATGTCCTCTGTTTCTCTGTCCGTGTCTGTATTCTATAGTGGAGAAACACAAACATGTAAGCAGTGCCTATATAAGACATATTCAGATCTTTTTCTTACATCAAGGTGGAAGTACAACAGTGTTTATGTCCTGCATTCAGAATATTAGCATTAGCTGTATAATGTACTCAGTATCTTGATGTATAACATGTTACTGTACAGCAACAGTAAGACAATCATTGTTGGACTCGATTTTCATGTTGAAAACTGGGAACTATTTGGTTTTAATCCAACTTTAATAATAATAATGAATTTAATTTATACAGCACACTTTAAAATACAGTGAAATCTCAAGGTGCTTCACACAAAGGGCAAAACAATCACAATACAACGTTAAGACAATTATTACTTTAAACCTTGATAGTTTTTAGTTTGTTCCTTTTCCTTATTTGCTGTATTTTATTATTCTGTGTGTTATCCCTTACAAAAAAGTACAAGTGAAACATATTTTACATTTTTGTCACATGTGGAACAACATTTCACTTGTGCTGCTTGCTCAAGTTTTCTCGTGTTAAACAAGTATATGCTAGGACTACTGCTTCAGTTGATATAACCACTTTATGTAATGTTGAGTATTGTTTTCATCCTGGTGATGTATTGGATATGCACATGATTTTATGATGTATTTTCTAAATAACTTATTTTCTAGCATTAAATAACAATTAAATATCGGGAAATGCTTTTCTCTGTTGATCTGAGGGAGAATATTTGTAGATATTCAGGTCACTGAGTAAAAGAACACGTAGCTTTACTCTTGCTCTTTTGCATTTAAATCATATGTGACGTAATTGTTTCATATATAATGACAAGTTTTTATCTTGTTTCTGTGTAAAACTCACAGATTCTGCCTCACAGAGTTTGTTAAGTTAAAAAATTATTACTTTTTTATATGTTTATTAATAATAATAATAATCCATTTTTATTTATATAGCGCTTTTCAAGAAACTCAGACACTACACAGATAAAATGATCATAAAAAAGAGGACATCATAAAATATAAAACACACATCATTAATCACACATTAAAAGCAGTTTTGATTTGAATGTGGACAGGTTGGTGGAGTCTCTGATGCACTGTGTAAATGAATGTTAACTAAATCATTGTTGAGCCTTGTGTAAAGTGCATTTAATCTACCTACCGTCCCTTCAGACATCTCCAGATGAGCTGGGTCGACTTCTGAGAGCTTCATGTTTATAGTCACCGTGTTTTCTTCTTGCCATAAAATGCTGAACGCCGTTTAGTACATATACACTGTTTTCTGTCTGTTCACTGTGGAGGTGTTCACTGTGTTCTGATAGAATGTCCATCTGTTATCATTCAAGTATATGAATATTTGTATTTATTCAAATACAACATTAGCAAAATGTACTTTGGATATCAATCAATGTAGAAAAATGGCCCCTGTGAGTGTTATACTATCAAATGTTACCCACATATCAATTATGTCCAGTGATGAAATGTAACTAAGTACATTTACTCAAGTACAGTACTAGAGGATTATCTTTTCATGCCAATACTGTTTTATTTTCTTTTGTAGTTGTTGTTGTTGCTTGTTTTATTTTATCCCAAATTGTTGGGAATGCATTTCACTTTGGGACAGCACTTTGTGAAATCATGTCCTGTCACCTGGACAGAGACATTTAGTGTGGACACTAAAGTATAAGGCTGATATTTCAGACTGTGTGTAGTTTGTTGTTAAACAGTACAGTTGGACCAAATCTATAAATTTGTAGGTCACTATCATGTCATCATTTATATGTCACAGTATGGAAAGCACAGGACAAAATGAATAAATTAATGATGTCGGTTTCAGGGTCCTGATATTGTGCATGCTGGCTCACTGTCACACTGTCATGACTACACTTGAATAGAGTGGAGTCGTCCTTAAAGGTTCCATATCATGCTCATTTTCAGGTTCATACTTGCATTTTGTGTTTCTACTACAACATGTTTACATGCTGTAATGTTCAAAAAAAACTTTATTTTCCTCATACTGTCAACCTGAATATGCCTGTATTTACCCTCTGTCTGAAACGCTCTGTTTTAGTGCATTTCAACGGAATTGCAACAGAATTGTGTTGCTAGGCAACAGCTTGGGTCAATGTGTACTTCCTGTCAGCTGATGACATTCACATACACTGCAACCAGGAATAAACTGGGACACATTTAGAATGTTTATGTTTAAAATTGTGTCAAGGGTCTAAATATTATATATTCGTGACATCACGAATGGGCAGAAATCCTGACAGCTTGTTTCAAATGCAGAGTTTCTGAATACGGGCTGTGTGTATTTCCCTGTGGATTGAGTGTTTCGATACTTTCACAGTATTTATATAGAACTTAAGCCAGCTTTATAATAAAAAAACATTAAAATCTCGCTTTTTTATAATATGGGACCTTTAAAGTTATTGATTTCCTACTATGACAAGTTAAAATGCCTGCTGTGACAAAGGCTTATTCTACGGTCATAGCTGTTTTAACGTCACAACGCTCTGCAATATGGGTTATTACTTTGAGCATAGTCTGCCGAGTTGCAAACATTTGTAAAGTGGGCTCAAAAAGTCAACCAAAAAAGAAAGCCAACCTTGAAACACGGGTCGAATTCGCAGTGGGACCGCCCTGAGACCTCGTGGACTTCGTCAAAGTCTGTGAATGCGTAAGGGTATCAATTAAAAACACCTGAGGTGACCTGTTGTAAGGTCTGACACACTCCAATCTGGTATCCTTTGAACAGATGTATTATTATGTGAAGACTGAGCATGTGCAGTGTTAATACTGTATTTGATGTTTGGGATCTGACCTCATCACTCCCCAGCAAAGAGACACCAAACTCAGCCTGCAGCCACAGGCCAGGGGACATCTAAACTAAATTCAGCCCTTCAAAGACACACATATTTCTATTGTAAACCACTAAAAGCTAACTTTGGTGACCCTGTGACCTTCCTCTGGTGCCACTGCCATACTAAAATGCCCTCTTTGTACACTACAGTTATCAAAATTGCCATAAATATTTAATTTTTAGCTCCACTACTGTTAAGGAACTAATCAACATCATGTTGATCTTGTGGCTGAAATGAACACTGCAGCCTCTATAGGGGACACTAGTGGGACTCTGATTGTTACCGTGGCAGTTTTTTGGTTGAAATGAAAACATTCCTGTAAGAAATGAAATTTAAGCTGTTGATGTTTCCCATGACTTGGAAGGCAGTGTTTCTTCGCCTCCAGACTTTTGAATACTTTATTAAGTGTTGGGGGGTTTAATCTGCAAAGTACCCAGCATCTACGGCTGTCAGAAAAAAAATGGAAATACTCAAGTAAAGTAAAAGTACCTTAAAAACTGTGCTTAAGTACAGTACTTGAGTAAATGCAGGTACATTTCACCACTGTGTGGCTGACATATAGAGTGTCCCATTACTACCAAAGTTTTCTCCAGAGACCAAGATGCTCGTTTGTGACACCAACATTTTCCCCTTCAATCCTCCATCTCCTTATTTCGGCACAGTAGCCCGCAAACATCTGTAAATAATCATGTTACAGAAGATAGAATAAAGAAAGTGATAACGTTCTTGTAGTTAACACTATATATTGTACCATCATTATATATAATTATATTATAAACTGTAATATATAAACTTAGTATATGCTGATATTACAGAATATAGATAATCACTATATGCAAAGAGATCTGCCCCTATCTAATAAACCATATATAAATAAATAAAGTCATGCTCACTGCAGCGATTTTACACGCAACAACTTTATGAAGACTAAAATCGTACTAGGTGGTATCTGCACAGTATTAGAAGATATTATTTAATAATATTTGTTATTTATTTATTAATAATTTAATTAATATTTAGCACAATTTGATTTGAGATTTGAGTTGGCTTATATATTTTACATTTGAAAGGTGCTTAAGGTATAGTTCTGGCTCATTAGCACAAATAACACTACTAGTTTGAATATTTATGATAAAATGGATCTGTAAGTAAGAAGTGAAATGAAATGTGTGACAGGCATAATTATACGTATAATGCTTCCTCTCATATTTAATTTCTCTCTCTCTACAATCTAGCTTTAATTCACCACCTCATCATCCACATCAAGAGAGTATACTTTCAGTTTACTTTTCATATACTTATCAGAGATATACTGACCAAAATTATACTTGGCTCATACTGACAAGTATACAGAAAAGTATATTTGGCTTATGCTTACTTTTTGATAGAGAAGCCTATTAGATTGTGTGAAAGTTTGTAAATGTATGTCTCGATATGAATTTACTTCAATTCAATTCATCAATTAACCTTTCCTGAATAAAAAAAAATAAAAAGAACAAGTATACAGTATCTTACAGTAATGTAGTACAAAGTGTGCTCTCTCTTTTCGAGACAAAATTCAGTGTATTCATGACAAGTGTAATAGAAAAAAACAGCACATGCATGTCATTCATAGAGAATCAACTGGGAATTATTTAAACTATTTACAGTATAATAGTGTTTTCATGGACCATTTTAACAGGAACTGCATAAGTATTCATTGGGGAAAAAAACATTTAAAAACTACTAACTAGTTTATTGAAATAGTGATAGCTACACATTTGCTATACTTAACATCCATATCCATATTAGCCCTTTCATTTTGCTATACAGTGTTGCATCTGACTAAAGTCTTCTTTTTTTAATCTAACAGGACTGGCAATTTGTGCATAAGGAATACTTCACCCACAAAGTGACCATTCATATATGGATTACTCACCACGTGTTACCTTGACTTCTTGAAGACAACTTTGTTTGTCTCCACGGTGAACGGAGAAGCCGAAGACGTAGTAAATCCTTGATAAATTGAAGTAAATGGAGGCCAGGTTAAGACACGTAAAGGCTTCAAAATTCACAAGTGGGATATTTACTGATGTATTTTATGTCATAGAATAAAATGATAAAATCTCTTCAACCAACCACAGACCTTATTTCAGGCATCTAACTAAAAACCCATTCAAAAAAACCCACTGACTTCCAGACGAGAGAACAGGAAGTGCTAAAATGCTAACTCATTTCTGGGTTTTAGGACTCATTCCTGTAGCACTCTATATGAATTAGGGCTGCACGATTATAGAGAAAATATGTAATTGCAATTATTTTGATTGATATTGCAATTGCGATAGATTTGCGATATTAGGGGGAATAATAATTTTTACATTGTTATTCTCATTTACAATAAAAAACATATTAAAATGATTATGGTGTGATTTTTGAGGGGATCTGTACCGAACAAAGATGTTGTCTTCAGTCTGTAGAATATGCTGTGTAGGCACACACTTCGCCTTTAACAAATATTGCCCCTCCTGCGATTTGATAATTGCAGTTGGCCATATTACGATTTCGATAAAATTTCGATTAATTGTGCAGCCCTAATACGAATGGTCATTATGTAGGCGAAGTATTCCTTTAAGGGAAAAGAAAAGGAGTGTTGTATTATGAAATATCGTTAACATTTCTTTCTTCAAAACCAAACAGGTCTTTTTCCTCTTTATACATAATGATGTCTAAACACCCTTAATATAGAGTTAAAGTGGAAAATAACAGGTTATACTTTCATCTAAAACTTCAAACTTACAAAGGAATACAGGAATGTTAATAGAAATATTAAATCAGATTTAAAAAAAAAAAATCATAATATACTATATTTGATTTCAAATAGTTCTTTTCCGATTGTTTCTCAGGTTGTGGTATAGAGGTAGGGGTGCAACACATCATGTTTGAACCAGTCCAGACCGTTTGAAGTGACTATACTACTGATTAGGAGTGCTATAAAGTGGATTTAAGGGCTGGCAAAGAAAAATATTACAGTAACTGTTGATTTAGGGCCTGACTCATTTAAAAAGTTAGTTCGCCGTTAGCTGCTAGAAGATAAAAGCAGGTCAGGCTCCTTGGCTCCTTCCTGCCCACTGCTGCTGTGTCCACAGTTCCCCGTCAACTCCGGGAAGAGGCTGGTCCGAGCAGAGTGACTCGGCGAGCCCGGAGTTGGACTCATGCCCGGCTTCTTGGGAGGGATCGGAGGAGGATGGGTCCTCTCCGAGCGAGGAGTGAGGGGGGAGCGGATGCCGGGAGACAGAGGCCCCGAAGAAGGCGACCTCGCCCCGGGAGGAGTCGCTGCTAGATTGCGGTAGTCCGTACCAAACGGAGAGCTGCTGATCGGCGCCAGCTTGACGCCGGCCTGCTGGCTGGTGAACCGGGACAGCACCTGAGTGACGGTGTTGCGGGCCAGCTGCTTAGCTGAACTGTGCTCTAGCTGGGGAGGGATGGAGGAGGAGGTGGTGGGGGAGAGGTCCCTGGGGGAAAGGGGCCCACCGTGCTGCTGCTGCTCCAGCTCCGCCTGGCTCTGGAACTTGTGCCTGGCGGCCTGGAATCGCTGGTTGACGCCAGCCTGGTAGGAGGACTGATGGAAGCCCGGGCTGCCCAGACGCTTGGCGAGAACGGGGGAGGAAATGGGGGAGGAGGAGAGGGAAGAGGAGGCCGTGCTGGAGGGAGAGTGAGGGTGAGGGTGAGGATGAGGGTGGAGAGGGGAATGCAAAAGTGCTCCTCCCCCGTTCTCTACCACCCCACCATTGTCTGGTCCTCCTCTCCCCTCCTGTGCTGATTCTGTCTCTTTATGAGTTTGATGGCCATTGACCTTTGACAGTGAGGAGGATTTAGGAGTTATCTTTCCATCCGGCTCAGTCTGAACAGAGGTGGACACCAGTGAGTCTTTCACCTCTGTCACAGCCTCCTTTGCCTCTTCTTTACCCCCTCCAGTTCCAGTCAACCTCTTCCTCAGCTCCTCCAGCTGCCTCTCGAGCTCGCTACTCCTCTCCTCCTCTTTGCCGATCCTGGCTCTCATCTGCTCTCGCTCTGTGTCGAACTCGGCCAGCTGCCTCTCGGACCTGGCCTCCAGCTGGGCCGCCCTGCTCTTCTCGTCTTCCAGAACCCCCCGGAGCTTCTCCAGGGCGCCGGTCTCCTCTTGGAGCAAGGTGCGAAGCTGGGAGACCTTCTGAGCCTCCTCCTGTGCCTGGCTGCTGGCTCTCTGGAGCTCCAGAGTCAGGGATGAGGAGAGCTGCTGCTGCTGGGACAGCGACTCCTCCACCTGGCTCACTGCCTGGGACTGTTCCTTCTCTAACCTCCGCACTGTTGTACGCTCCACTTCCAACTAGAAATAGAGAGGGAGACACAAGAGTCAAGGCGAGGCAGCTTTTTCCACATTTGACCACAAGGAGGCAAAAGAACACTGCTTTGTTACATTAAATCAAACACAGGATGAGAAACTCTTGTTTTCTGAAAAGGATTTTTTTTGGTGTAAAACATTTAAACATATATTTTATTATATTACTCAACTATACTCAATTATAATTGAGTTGGCAGCAATTTATTTAATGTTCAAATTGAACTTATGTCTGTCTACTGTAAAGATGATTCTCTTATCTTTTATATTTGTTTCATATTTTCCAATAGCTCTCATGATACTGGCTCTAGTGACTCCACCATTCCATTCAAAAAGCTCATTTTAAATAGTGGTATAAAATACGTATTATTAGACATAAAGCTTATACACATAACTGCATGAACGAACAGTTAATGATTCTTCTGGCGTGCTGAAATTTTGTTTATTTGTTTGTTTTTTGTTTGTATGTGGTGTCTGGTGTGGTTTGAAATATGTATACCAGGCTGCATGGAATTTGCTGGCATAATTTTTATACAAGGTAATGTGAGTACAGTGATTTTTGTATGACATGTTTGAATGTTTATAATGTATATAATTGTTTGTGATTTCTGTGTCGGACCCCAGCAAGACAAGCTGGCGTCATGGCGTCAGCTAATGGGGATCCTAATAAACTAACTAACTAACTAACTAACATACACATATTGTCTAATAACTACATTTAAAGGGAAACTTCGGCATTTTTCAACCTGGAACCCATTTTCCCATGTTTTGTGTATAACTGACTAATAGGGACAGCAATTGCTGAAACTGGTCCAGTATGGCGGGAGAGCGCTGTAGACAGCAGCTGCTCACAGGCTGCAATATGGTGCTATTTGGGCAATCTGGCACCGGCATTTACGTCCACTAAAAGGGCTTGTTTTTGCCATGACAGGCTCTGATTGTTATTATAAGTGTCGGAAGACAACGTGAGTGCCAGCCGGGCAGAGTTTGTTGTGTTGGAGTACGGAAAGTGTAGCTTATTGTTATCTAAAATATCTTCAATGTTGCGGCTGAATATTTAGATGATTTCATTGTGGATGAGGTCTTTGACTTTGATGGGCGCCATATTTAGTTGAGCCAGAGTATACGAATATTCAGATTTCACAACAAGACTTCTCCTTGAGCGGGACTGAAGTGAAAGGTAAGAAAATGTTTTATTTCTCTGTAGGGTCCTTTCCATAATGATGTCAGACACTTAGAATAACAATCTGAGCCTGTCGGTGGTAAAAAAACAAGCACTTTTAGTGTACGTAACGTTACAATGATGCTGCTCACTTGCCCTCGCAGGTCGTTTCGCGGCTGCTGGTCCCTCAATACTGGACCAATTTCAGAAATTGTTACCCCCATTAGTCACTTGGACACAAAAACATGGGGAAAAAGGTTGAAAAAACACCAAAGTTACCTTTTAAATTAGTTCCTCTTGAATCACACAGAATTAGGGGAGGGGATGAAGGACAGTATGTGTCGTTTCAGAGTCAGAAGAGACGGAGACAGAAGCAGTTGTTCATGTGTTGCCTTGTTAAATAATAATTTGCTTGCAAGGCATGTTTATGGAAAGTTCAGTTCGCCATGAGGTCATTAAACGGCGACTGGGCGGCTTAAAAGCTTTGATGAGTGATAGAAGGAAATGGGAGGTGATGAAATACAATCTAGTGTATATGATTAGTGTTCAAAAAACAACACATGCAGGAAAGCCTGAGGAAGAGTTGGAGACACTCAGGAACCCATTCTTACATAAGGCCCCTGTACGAAATTTGTACAGTGGCTGATTGTGTGCTCACAGTGTGCAGCTGACCTTGCATTAGACATGGACATCCATTATCTCAGGTTTCCTGAGGCCATAAAGCCACATGGCTGCTGGACAACTAAACAATGGCCTCTTCCTCCTCCGTTTCCTATGGAACAGCCCTGTGCTTGTGCATACGGGTGCCCGTGTGTGTGTGTTCACTTTAACAGGCCAAGCCCTCTCCACCCTACCGAGTTACACAATGGAACAGCACCGATGCGTCCCTGCTAGGACGCTCGGCTTTAAATCACAGCTGCCACGCTGAAGAAGGACGCTGTGCAGACAGGCAGAGGAGAGGGAAAGAGGAGGAGCGCAGAGAGGGAAAGGGAAGCAGAAAGATTTCTTTCCACCAGATGTGCTCGTCTATCAGCAAAGTGAGATCTGTGACTGTGAGCACCAGTTTTTGACACGTCAGTCATACCTGTTGCAGCAGTTTGTCTCTTTCTGTCTGCAGCCTGAGGGTGAAATCATCCTTCTGCGCAGACTCCTGGGCACGCCGTCGTTTCTCCTCCTCCAGATCAGCTATCATCTGTCAAGCAATGAAACAATTAAATCACTTGACATGCAGACAGGTTTCTTGTTGCAGGATTCCTTGCAGTAGGGCTGTAAATCGAATAAAATATTTAATCTTGATTAATCGCGTATAATCGCAAATTAATCACACATTTTTTATCTGTTCAAAATGTACCTTAAAGGGAGATTTGTCAAGTATTTAATACTTTTATCAACATGGGAGTGGGCAAATATGCTTGCTTTATGCAAATGTGTGTACATTATATATTTTTTATTGGAAATCAATTAACAACACAAAACAATGACAAATATTGTCCAGAAACCCTCACAGGTACTGCATTTAGTATAAAAAATGCGCTGAAATCATAACATGGCAAACTCAAGCCCAACAGGCAACAACAGCTGTCAGTGTGTCAGTGTGCTGACTTGACTATGACTCGCCCCAAACTGCATGTGATTATCATAAAGTGGGCATGTCTGTAAAGGGGAGACTCGTGGGTTCCCATAGAACCCATTTTCATTCACATATCTTGAGGT
>CAKALU010040317.1:0-13266 GCA_916700995.1 Hozukius guyotensis
CTCTAAAACAAGTTAGACAGACACCCTGAACACAGTCGATCACAAGGACAAAAAGCTCCAGAGAGACGATCGGAGCAGACAAACACTTAATGCATCATATCTAGAGAAACAGGTCAAGTCAGTTCTACTCATAAAGCCCAATATCACAAATTTTCCTCAAGGAGCCCTCTGTCATCAGACCCTCGATTCAGATAAGAAGAAAACTTTAACGGGGGTAAAATGGAAGAAATCTCAGGAAGAGCAACAGAGGAGGGATCCCTCTTCCAGGACGGACAGACATGCAATATGTGTTGTGTGTACAGAATAGACAAACATAAAATGACAGTATGGACTATCAGGATGACAAAATTATAGATAGATTGTAAACATATGAAGAATACGGATCCAGGAGGACGTCAAGCAGCTAACAGAGGCCTGTACTACGAAGCAGGATTTTCGGTTATCGAGGTAACTTCAGGGTTAACCCTGGGTTTTCCGTACTACGAAGCTGGTTCACTTCTTACCGAGGTAGATCTCCATGGTAACTGATGCTGAACGGCTAACCTGCTCCGGAGCAGGTTATGTTCCAGATAAGAGATCAACTCGTATGAAAGCACCTCCTACTGACCAATCAGAGCTCAGTGCGGTGATTGTATGATAATATTACACACATATGAAGAAATTTAAGTCATAATCCAGACTAAAAAAACACAGTTTGAACTGACAAATGCAAGAAGGACAGCTGGCTGTATGTTGTGGGTGTTTACCGCCTTGAATTATATTTTTTGATTTATATTTTTTAACTTCCTCCTGAGTCCGTTTCACACCGACTGAGAGGGGGGACGCACCTGAAAGGAGGTTTAAATAGTCATAGACGCCATATGCTACAATGGATAAAAAGATGAGTAATCCATTTATCCATTACACTTTTAAACGCTATTTATATTTAGACGAGTATA
This sequence comes from Hozukius guyotensis, assembly GCA_916700995.1. Taxonomy (NCBI): domain Eukaryota; kingdom Metazoa; phylum Chordata; class Actinopteri; order Perciformes; family Sebastidae; genus Hozukius; species Hozukius guyotensis. Next base: position 939 of record CAKALU010040317.1, read on the forward strand.
TCTGACTTTTGAGTGTTCTGTTAAATTAATAAGTCTGTTAATTTACGCATTCACACATCGGGAGTTTTTTCTTTTACCAGCTGTTCTTCCTGCATTTGGCAGCTTCAACTGTGTTACTTTTAGTCTGGATTAAGTGTTTAAGTTCTTCGTATTTGTCTAATATAGTTTGCTCTTCTTTTGTTAAATGTGTCTCTCTGCCTGTCTGTCTGCTGAAAGTAGACTTGTGATTGGTCAGATGCTGCAAACACCTCCCCGTTCATGTGAACGCACTCATATCCAGACTGAGAAACCCTGGGTTGACTTATTGAGTTGATAACCTGCTTCGTAGTACAGTTTAGCGAGATCTCGTTTGTTAGGGTTAGTGAAGCCAGATAACGAGAAGATACCCTGGGTATGTTGAACTCGCTTCGTAGTACAGGCCTCAGGTGCGGCCAAACAGACCTGAGACAAGACGGGCAGTCAACACTTTTAAAATGATGTAATTCTGGTACGCTATAGTTGAGGCTCCTACTGCACACACTTTACAGTAACAGTTAATTGCTTGTTACACTGTGTGAGATGGGTCTAATGAGCTGAATCAGACTGAATTTAATACAGGCAAAATAAACACAACAAACACAGACGATATGTTTACATGACAATATAGCCTCAAAAAAGAAGAAAAAGTAAAGAAAACTCTTAGACAAAAGGAAAATTAATAAATATCCAGAGACAAAAATAAAATAGGATCTCTTCAGTAACCTTTCACTAGAGCAAATGTTTTTCCATTTCATGTTGTGTTGTGCTACATTTTGGTGGTTTATAGCAATAATTTTTTTCTAAAAGAAATTGGAAACTTAGATTCAGATTAGCTCTTGATTGGGCTTTTGAATATGAAAAAAATATATTCAAAACATTATCTATTTTGAGTCATGTCAGATTGTGTGATGAATTGTAGCACTTCAATGTAAATGCAAGAGGAGAAATGGTTCGTAACAGTTGTTCCATTGTGAGAATTTGTTCATGATTTTTTAATACTGTCAGAATTTTTATAAAAGCTGTATTCAATCACCAAACCGCTGAATTGTCTGTTGTTGGACGTGTCTCACAGAGCGATCTAGGACCATTATTTTGGATCGACAACCATGGTTCATGTTGTGTTAAAAATTGTTTAGGGATGCACCAATTTAACTTTTTCCGTCCCGATACCTGAGCTTTGGGTATTGGTTGATACCGAGGACTGATCCGATACCAGTGTTTGATCAATAAGCTGTATGCCTCACTGTGTGGAGGTGACTGGGATCATTCTTTTATGTGTAAGGCAAAATCAGGCTTGACTTAAACATTACTTTCTTAACTGATGTAACAAATAAATACACAGATATAAATTTACTGAATTGTTATTTATTATTAAAATAATAAATCGTACATCAGTAATGTGGTAAAAATTCTCCAGAATTAACAGGAATTACAATCCAAGTGTAAACCTTTTAAATGCAGCAAACAATTTTTTCAAAAGTTAAACAGGAATTAAAATTCCAGTATATAATGTATATAGTATATACAGTCCCCTCCAAAACCATTGGAACAGCGAGGCCAAGTCCTTTATTTTTGCTATACACTGAAAACATTTGGGTTTGACATCAAAAGATGAATATGAGACAAGAGATCGGCATTTCAGCTTCTATTTCCAGGTATTTACATCTAAATCTGTTAAAAAACATAGAAGATAGCATCGTTTGTTTGAACCCACCCATTGTTCAAGTGAGCAAAATTAATGGAACATGTGACTGACAGGTGTTTTTGGTTGCCCAGGTGTGTCCTATTACATTGATTATTCAAACAATAAATAGCGCTGAATGTCTGCTATCAGTTTCAGCTTTGGGTTCTGCCTCTGCAGACTGCATTTATAGTTAAAAAGGTGTAACCAGCATGAAGACCAGAGAGCTGTTTATGGGAGAAAAGCAAGCAATTTTGAAGCTGAGAGAAGATGGAAAATCGATCAGAGCCATTGCACAAACATTGGTCATAGCCAGTACAACCATTTGGAATGTCCTGAAGAAGAAAGAAACCACTGGTGTACTGAGCAACAGACGTCCAACAAAAGTTTGGTAATGTCAGTGGGTCGCAGGCTTGATGCGGTTATTGCAAGCAAAGGATTTGCAAATAAATATTAAGTATTATTCACTTTAATCTATTTTAAGTCTATCTGTTCCTATGCTTTTGCTCACCTAAAAATGTGGTGTTCCGTTACAAACGATGCTATCTCCCAAGTTGTGTAACAGATCTAGATGTAAATACCTGTAAATAGTATAGAATTGAATTGAATAGATCAGCCCCATTGTCACCGATATTCGATCCAGCTATTTGAGTCAGGATCAGCCCAATATTGGTAACGGTGCATCCCTAAAATTGTTCATTGAAAAGCTCTGTGGATTCCATCTGCCTTTTTCCTGTCTGTGATTTATCGTAATAAACACAAAATAAACTCTCCCTGCAGGTGTCACACTTGGGCGACCAGATTGGAAGGAGTTGAGGGAAGATTTCCCCCGATGCTGTGAACCACGCTGAAGACGGAAGTTGATGAGCGTCACAACTGCCCGTCGTAAATGTTTGATATGACTGGACTGTCTATTCATGAACAACATACACACACACACAACGAAAACCCCACACGCTTGATAGTTACATTAACAGTTCTCCTTCTCCACTGTTACACACAACACACACACACGCACACACACACACCCACCCTTGTGCAAACATGGGTATAACTACACTCACTTTATATATACTCATTCTCCAAACTTGACATGTGTTTTTGCCCACTGCACTAAGGTGCTACAGTATACAGTACATCTGCTGTACAGTCCATTTTATGTTTGTGAAGACACTAGTGTGTCAGTGAATTGAATTGTATACTGTTAACTAATTAATCTAACTAAATAAAAGATCATTAAACATTGTTAGATAATTACAAAATGTGTCTGTGTTGTGGTTGTGTTTGAGATTGCATGTCTTAAATAATAGATTATGGAGTAATCACAGCTTCACAGCAACTAATATATGCAACTAAATCTGTCAATCCAGGGTTATGTTTTGCTCTTGCTTTAGTTGTGTTCAGAGTTATTGGTTTCTCTGCAGCTGTGGAGTGTGTAAATCTGTAATTCTGCTGCTGTAGTTCACTTTTGAACGGACAAATCTTTCTTCTTTCCCACTGCATGTGCCTGTATCCGTATGCTCCCTCTTCCCTGTGCCACCATGTCTGCAGGTCATGTGACATCCAGATGGAGCACACAAGTGGAGCAGCCAATGAAAACCTTCTGTTTTGACAAATCACTCCCATAACAGGCTCCCTGCCTGTCTCCTTCTGTGTTCGCTGTATCTTTAATTACATCCACGACTATTTTTAAATGCACGTCCTCCCTCCAGCACGCGCTGCTCTCGTCACCTGTCTACCTGTCTCCCTGTCTCCTTTAATCCCCGTCATTAGATCTCTCTCTCCGACAAGGCAGCTCGTTTTGTGCATCCGTCTTTGCTCAGATGTTTCCTCCTCGTCGTTTGCTTTGTTCTGATATTTTCTGCCTGTCATCCACATGTGAAGTATACAGATGTTTGTTCCAGCAAAGCGTTACTTTTCAGCCAGTTGTGACACTTCTTTGCAGGATAACAGCACTGCTGGGATTTGGCAGCAAATGTTACTGTTCATGTTAGCAGTTTGCTGGGACAATGTTTGTACACGTCATGACTGCAGTTTGTTAGCTGATGAGCAGATGTACACTCAGCAAGCAGTGCCAAACAAATGACAGGACTTGTAGGAAGTCAGGAAGACGATGTTAAATGCAAAATAGAGAGAGGTTACGGTACAAATCACAGCACATCTGTTCCTCAGACATTTTATTTTTCCTGCAGGTTCACTAAAAGAAAAGAAATATATGTAACCCCTGCTATTCTACTCTATCCCTCTTTCCATTCTCCTAGTTTGGTTTGCTTCCCTCCCCTCTGCATCTTCCAATGACTCACACGCTCCCCCTCCCCCCTGTGTGTCATACGTTTTCACCCCTTCTCCTCCCACCTCGCCGTCCCTCTCTGTCTCTCCCTCTCATTCGCCCACATCCGCTCACTTTCTCCACCAGGCTTCAAACACGCTGCAGGTAACGTTTAAAAAGATTGATCTATTTCTTCATTCCCTCCATCCCTCTAAACCTCCTCCCTCCTCTTCCTCCTCATCTCCTCCTGTTCTGTGTTTTCTCACCGTCTCCTCTCTCCATTGGTCCATATTGTCAGTCACTGACTGAAACAGCATAGAAATTGAACTGTCTTGTGGTCCGGAACAGGTTGACAGTAGATTCATAAATAGGTATGCGTTATCAGCTTTTGATTTATGTTTCCTTCTCTGTGTATATGTGGTTGTATGTGAGTGTGTGTGAGTGTGTGTGTGTGTGTGTGTGTGTGTGTGCCAGCATCTTCCTAGGGAGCATCTTTTCCACAGCTTTCCATCCCTAAGGCTGCGTCACTATCATCACTGTGTGAATGTGAGGAAGAGAGTGTGAATCATTGTGACTAATGTGAAATTAGCTTTAATGAAATGCGTTTTTGACGTTTGCCATTTCCTATTTTCATACGCATCTTGTCTCTTTGTACACCGATTCCCTTCGTCATCCTTTTTTTTAAAGCAAAATAAGATGGAGTGATTGTACGATTTGGTGTATGAGTTGTAATGTTCGGTGCAAATGGTTAAATAAAGCTATTTTTTCTTGTTTTTTACAGGATGTCCATCGTGAATATTGTTGCCAGGGAGATCCTGGACTCCCGAGGAAACCCCACTGTGGAAGTAGATCTGCATACTGGCAAAGGTTAAAAAATGAAACCATTAAAAAAAGCATTACTCATATACTGTATTTGTACTGTCAGTTGTGTGACACCTTGTCTTATCTAAACCTCTAAAAATCATCAAGGTTGTATTCGCACAAGCTTAACCTTTATGTTTTTTCACCCCTCCTTCTACCTTTCTCTCCACCCACAAACCATCTTTTCTCCATCCTCCCAGGTGTGTTCAGGGCTGCGGTGCCCAGCGGTGCTTCCACCGGCATCTACGAGGCTCTGGAGCTCCGAGATGGAGACAAGACTCGCTACAAGGGCAAAGGTGAACACTTGTAATGAGACGTATCCTCTGTGCTTCTGTCTCTTGTCTTTACCCGTGTCTCTGCTTTTGCTTTGAGCATTTTCTGATGTGGTTTTGCTGCATAAATCTGGACTGACAGTATTCCATGCTTCACATATCTCCTTCTGTCCTGCTGTGTAAGGTGTAACCAAAGCTGTTGGTCACATCAATGACACCCTTGGACCCGCCCTCATCCAGTCTGTGAGTATCAATGCAGAATTTGATCAATTTAAGGCATAAAATGGCTGAACAATATTGTGAAGAACATTTTTCTTTCAGGGAATCAATGTGTTGGAGCAGGAGAAACTGGACAACACGATGATTGAGATGGACGGCACCGACAACAAATGTAAGCCTCGTTCACATCTCACGTGCGGTGATGGGCATATGTGTGCGATGCCATGTTTCCGCACCACTGACTGCACCCGTGTGTTATGTTTCTCCCAGCTAAGTTTGGGGCCAATGCTATTCTCGGAGTATCACTGGCCATATGCAAAGCTGGCGCAGCAGAGAAAGGTGTCCCCCTGTACCGCCACATTGCTGATCTGGCAGGAAACGAAGAGTTGGTCCTCCCAGTTCCTGTGAGTCCTGTTTTATTATTGTGCAAAGGTATAATTCTTCCCAAATACAATCTCATCTCCCTTCTGTGTCCCTCACTCAGGCTTTTAATGTGATCAACGGGGGCTCCCATGCTGGTAACAGACTGGCTATGCAGGAGTTCATGGTACTTCCTGTAGGGGCGGAGTCTTTCCGTGATGCTCTGCGTGTGGGGGCGGAGCTCTACCAGACATTGAGGGGCGTCATCAAGGAGAAGTACGGTCAGGATGCTACGAATGTGGGAGACGAGGGAGGTTTTGCCCCTAATATACAAGAGAACAGTGAAGGTAAGGGCCACAACCACATTTAAAATATTCTCCTTCCCTTGAAGTATAACATTGGTGATATACAAACTGGACCCTATTTCCCCATGTTTTTTTGTCTAACTGACTAATAACTGACAACAATTTCTGAAATTAGTTCAGTATTGAGGGAGAGCGTTGTAACCGGCAGCTGCGAAACAAACTGCGAGGCCAAGTCAGCAGTGTCAATGTAATGTTACGTTCACTAAAAGTTCTTGTTTTTGCCACCGACAGGCTCAGAATGTTATTATAAGTGTCTGACATTACTAAAAGGACTCTACAGAGAAATAAAACGTTTTCTTGACGTTTCGCTTGATCCGGTCTGGTTGTTATTGTGTCCAAGTCCCGCTCAAGGAGAAGTCTTGTTGTGAAATCTAAGTATCCGTATATCTGGCACAAATAAATACAGGCGGCCATCAAATTCAAAGACCTCATCCACATTGTGGAAATCATCTAAATATTCAGTCTTGACATTATCCATTTTTTAGATAACACTAAGCTACGCTTTCTTTCCTCCAACACAACAAACTCTGCCCGGCTGTCACTCGCGTTTCCACCGTGGATGTATTCCACCGTTGTCTTCTGGCAACATGTCACCTCGCCAGATTTCAGAACGAGACTTCCTCTTGAGTGAGACTCTTTCCATATTGTCAGACACTTATAATAACAATCAGAGCCTGTCATGGCAAACATAAGCACTTTTAATGGACGTAAATGACAGTGCCAGCTTGCCCCAATAGCTCCATACTGCAGCCTGCGATCCCTCAATACTGGACCAATTTCAGAAATTGTTGTAGCTATTAGTCAGTTACACACAAAAACTTGAGAAAAAGAAGGTCCAGGATGAAAAATACTGAAGTTACCCTTTAATATCCTGTGATCTTTCTGTTTCTCTCCATCAGCCCTGGAGCTGATAAAGACAGCCATAGAGAAAGCGGGCTTCACAGACAAAGTGGTGATAGGGATGGATGTTGCTGCTTCTGAGTTTTTCAGTGAGGGCAAGTACGACCTGGACTTCAAGTCTCCGCCCAACGCTGCCCGCAACATCAGTGGCGAGGAGCTGGCCAGCATCTACCAGGGCTTCATTAACAACTACCCAGGTGTGTATTCTGACGTGTGTGAGTCGGATTTCAGTCCTGAAATGGGTCAAACACAAGTCTCTTACAGCTGCTGACAATTCATCATGGACCTTTTTAAAACAAGGGAAATGTATCCCCACAGATCACTGTGCCTCCAGCATCAGTTTTAATAGCTGATTGAACCTCTATCAGGAAATGGACACACCAGCCTATTTTCTATATTTCTACAACTGCCATATTTGTTTCATCACCTTTTAGACAGAGAAGCTAAGAGAACAAGAGAGCTGGATGTCTCCACAGCCCGGTCTCTCCGCCTGTTAAAGAGGTTTTAATTATGCGCTACAGTGCACATTTGGCAAGCAGGGACCTACTCTGATGTGCCTCTTTACCTTGTCAATGGTGTGCTTCCTGCTTGGGCATCTGTGTGTAATGCGAGTGCATTTTAAGACGTTACTCCCATTAGAACCTTTATTGTCTATGTCACTCTTGCTCTAGCCCTCATTGACTTGTAGGTGAGTAATGGATAAAATGAGGGCTTCTCAAAGGTTGTAATATTAGATTTATGCAGAAAAATGATCTTACCCATGTCTCTTTCCTTCAGTGGTGTCTATTGAAGATCCTTTTGACCAGGACGACTGGCCGGCTTGGTCACAGTTCACAGCCTCAGTGGGCATCCAGGTACACCTTGTCCTTTGTTATCTGGAAGTGAATTAGTCCGGTCCTTACTCCAATTGAGTCTTGCATTTCCAACCATGAAAATAGTCCAAATTGATGCTACAGAGGTCAAGATATCCAGATTTTTTAGTTGCTAGTATGTCTGCAAAATGCAATTCTGCCATATCCATAATGAAAGTCAAAATCGTATTTTATTGACTCTCCTCGAGTTTATAATGCAGGCTGATCTTTATGTGTAACAACAGACTTCCTGGGCTGAGTAGACCTGATACTATTACTGTGAGTAACAAAATGCAAATTCAATCTGTCTGTAACTTTGTTGCATATATTGTGCAGGTGGTCGGAGACGATCTGACAGTCACTAACCCGCGCAGGATACAACGAGCCGTGGAGGACAAGGCCTGCAACTGCCTGCTGCTTAAAGTCAACCAGATTGGCTCCGTCACAGAGGCCATCAAGGCGTGAGTTTGTGTGTATTTGATGCATAGACATATAGGCACACATGTCCGTGTACGTGCCTGCCACGTGAGAGCATGCTTCATATTTATATTTATTTGATAATGCCCCTGCTCTCTCAGGTGTAAGCTGGCCCAGGAGAACGGCTGGGGTGTGATGGTGAGCCACCGCTCAGGAGAAACAGAGGACACTTTTATAGCTGACCTGGTGGTTGGTCTCTGCACTGGACAGGTAACACACACACACACGCACACACACACACACACACACACACACACACACACACACACACACACACACACTAATTGCTAATAGAACTCTACATTTGTGTCATTGCATTACATGAGTTGTCCCTTCGTCACAGTACATTAATGAGACAATAAAAACTAAACACTGCTTGGAAACAAGACAATACAAAACAAGAATAATTAGGGATGTAACAATACTAAAAACTCACAGTACGATAATATCACGATAAACAAATTCATGATACAACATTTATGACGATATTAAAAAATGAAGAAAAATTATGACTTGAAAAAATGTCCTTTATTAATAAATCTGATGAGTACAGCAATTTTATTTGCTTAAAAAAAATTATATTTTTCTTTTTAATTTAGTGCTTCTACTTTCCTTCTTTGATAAAATAAAAAAGCCAGCCATGACCCAAGCCTGTGCAAAAAATGAGCATGAATTTTCTAACCAAACATGTCACATTCACAGTGGAGCATCAGTGTTTTTAGAGCCCTATGCTACTACTCACCTAGTAGGCTAGGCAGGCATTTATTTTAAACTGCCAAAAACAAAGTCAAGTCAGGCAGCCAGTCACAGACTGGAACAGGAGCACCCAATTGTAGTTTTTTTTACCTACTACCACAGAAAGTAGGCCTTTTCTTAGTGCACTGCATCTCACATATCAAATAACAAACACGGAAATAGAATAACCAGACCATGGGCCTTGCAGTAAAATAAATAAAGTTTCACTTTACTTTTTCCAGTAACTCAACTCATACTCAGTCAGAGAGTAAAATAGAGGTCCCTTTGAGTTCAAGTCAATTTTTTATCGCGAAATTCAATATATTGTTACATCCCAAACAATAATGCTTGTGCAGTAGTGGCTCAAGTATAAGATAATGTAATAAACAGATGTGGAAGGTAAGCATTGCTATTTTAGAAATATAAACTATATTAACTATGTACTGTATTTCTGAAATGATGTGAGATAATAAGTATATCAGTGAGTCCACAGAACACCAAAAATCACTCAAGAAAAACAAACCAAACATTAAGATTACAGCTTCAAAATGCTAATATTACAGTAGCCTGCTTCTCTATGAAATGTCAAAACGCCTTTGAAGTAGTAGCCATTATTTTTGACATTTTACAGATGTGATTTATCTAAAATAGAAATTGAAAGATCACTTGATAGTGAAAATAAAGCTCTGCTTGCTGTCCAAATACCAAGGGTTAGTAATAATGCAGCTGTACCTGTAACTCTCTGTGATCCTTGGTATTTGTGTCTCCCTTCAGATCAAGACTGGAGCTCCCTGTCGATCAGAACGTCTGGCCAAATACAATCAGCTCATGAGGTGGGTATTCATAGCATATATGTATGTAGAAATACATATAGAAAACACCACTTTATATTTCTCTTCTTTCCTTCTTTGTTTCATCTGCTGTTGTGCTCTTTCACATTCATCTGCCTGCTCTACATTTTCTTTCTCACCTCCTCTTCCTCCTCCTCTCAGGATTGAGGAAGAGTTGGGTGACCAGGCTCGCTTTGCTGGACACAACTTTCGCAACCCCAGTGCCCTTTGAGTGCCAGCGCCATTAGCAGTGGCACACAATAAAGCACGCATATACATATATTCATAGTGATGAAATCATGACACCTGTTTAAGCAAAGCTCCAACCACACTAAGACACACTTAGAAGCAATAAGACTAATTAGTTTTCAAATAACTAAAATGCTCTGTAGCTACAGTATATTGACCAGACGTTTCAGCAAGTGATTGACTTAATTGACTACAACTGGTTGCAGCAAATCCTGAACAAAGCCTGGAGGAAAAAAAATCAGTGTTTCACCTCTCAGCAGACGAGCACTTCCCCTGATGCACTTTCTTTCTCTCTCCTGATCCCTCTGACTGTCTCCTTTTGACTCGCTGACGAAGTGTTTTGATCTTTTGTGCCCTGTTGTTTCTTCTTCCTCCTCTTCCTCGTGTCATTTCTGATGTGAACCCTCTGCAGCTCGCTACAAAATTGTATTTGTCACTTTGTCTGTCTATAAGGTTATGCTTAATAAAGAATATGGATACATATTAACTGGAACCAGAGCTCTCTGTGTATTTGTTTGTGTCATTTATGTCTTCTCTTGCTTAAAAGGTAAATAATCACAGCCAGAATCAAATATGGCTGAAAACTCTGGACACATTCAAGCATGTTGCACGTCTGGCCACACTAAATATTAATGTCACAGCAGGTGTTTGACTTTGCTTACAAAAAAAGTTGTACAGGAATCCTGCAGAAAAAAAGTAAAGGTCATTCCTGCTGATAAAATGATGCAACAATTTAAAGGGAATCCAACAGGAATTAAGCACACGTCCTGCAGGAACTCAAGAGGAATCCTCTGAAATTTCTCCAGGAATTTAGATGGATTTTTTCCTGCATGATGCCAACTAAAGGAACTAAAGCAATAATTCATGGCCACCTCTCGTACTTCTGCATCTGCAGGCTGACAAACACAAAAATATGTATCATCAAGTATAATAATTTTGGTAATCAGTTCACATGATATACCATAGGAATCTAGTACACCTGTATTATCAGTGAGGAGCAATATGTTGTTCATGTAGTTAAATCTAAAACATAAATTACTGGATATAATCAGTTGTCAAAGGCAAAACAACAGACAGACCTCTTTTACAGCAGACATTTTGACATGTCATAGCAGGAAAAGCACAGCTGTCATTAATGACTGCTTTCCATTTAGGTGAACCAGGTCCATGGTCAAGGTTAAAAAATTTATACACAAAGAGCAATACAGTTATTATTATTATTATTATTATTATTATTATTATTATTATTGTGGTTACTTTTTTTTAGAATAACATGAACATTGTGTTTAGAAATTGCTTTAAAGGATCCATTAGCATAAAATATCATAACATAATGTAAACATAAAAACATGAGCAATAGAAAAAATACATTTTTAAATACTTTATTGTAAGACTGTACACATTTAATTATTTCTGCTGTAAAACAAATGAAGACACAGAAAATTGAATATATTAAAACAGGAAATAGATATATTGACGAAGTCAGCCATATATCTATGTATATATATATATATATATATATATATGTATGTGTATTTATAGATATGTGTAATTATACATATATGTGTATATATAATGTATGTATATACATATATATATAATGTTTTTATTATTATTATATATTCTTTGTTTAATATATTTCATTCATATAATTATTAAATTATTATATTATTTTTCTATGTATATCAACCTAATACACCCGATGCATGCAGTTGTATATGTATGTGTGTGTATATATGTATATGTGTATAGATGTACAGTATATATGTGTATATATATATCTGTGTGTGTGTGTATATATATATATATACATATACGTATATGTATATATACACGTGTATGTATATGAATGTATACTGTATATAAATATATATATATATATATATACACACACACACACACATTCATATACATATACGTGTATATGTATGTGTGTGTATATATGTATATGTGTATAGATGTACAGTATATATGTGTATATATATATCTGTGTGTGTGTCTGTATATATATATATATATATACATATACGTATATGTATATATACACGTGTATGCATATGAATGTATACTGTATATAAATATATCTATATATATACCCACACACACACATTCATATACATATACACGTATATGTATATATACGTGTATATGAATGTATACTGTGTATATTTATATAGTATACATTCCTATATATATATATATATATATATATATAGGAATGTATACTATATATACATACAT
>CAKALU010040322.1:0-11262 GCA_916700995.1 Hozukius guyotensis
GCTCGCTCGCTCGCTCTCTCTCTCCAACACACACACACACACACACAGAGCATACCAGTTCACTAAATGTAGCTGCACAGACACATCTCCACGCTTTAATGGTGGCAGGATGCTGGGATTCGGTGAGCTACGGGGAACTCTCCCCCAATTATCCCTGAGGATACCGAGATAAGCATGTGTGTGTGTGTGTGTGTGTGTGTACGCATGTGTGCGAGTGTGACTGTGACCATGTGCATGCTTATGGATGACTTTCTGCCTCTCACTCGGAGATCATTAGAGAACCACTCAGTTGTAACAGATCCCTGTGGAGAGAGGCAGAAAAGAGAGGAAAGCAAGAGGTAAAAGAGGGAATGAGCTTTTTCTTTTGTTAAAAAAAGACACCTACTTTTTCTGACTAACTTAGATTCATTGGAAGTAAACCAATTGAGGAGTTGTAACCGGTTTGGTTACCAACACGGTATCTAGTCGTAAGATCAACAACAGCTCTCGTTTATCATCCTGTACAGCAGTTTGTCCAACATTATAAGATCACCTCAGGCATTCTATAGTATCTCTAAATCTGCAGCTGAAGAGTAATCCAGCCACTGAGTGGAGCAGTACATGTGCGTATCTGCCTGTCACAGTGCGGTGTGATAAGAGGCTGATACTAGGAAAAGCCTGGGGAGATGCTACATTAATACTGCCTCTGATTAGCAGTGCAGTGAGGGAGGGGCTCCTCTGTTGTGTTGGTGGAGGCAGGTGCTGTCAAAAGAAAATGGTTTATAGATGATATCTGCCATCATCTACTCTATATAAAACTAAATGTTGCCGCCAGGCTGTTCACAGCCACGCAGGCATCTGCATCCACATCATCACTGCACTACGGGCCAATTAAAGTTAAAACATGGACACAAAAAGAAGATCCTATTTACTTAAAGAATTATTCCAGTTTATTAAAGCTTCAGTAGGCAGAATATTTTTGGCATCATTACGCAAAAATTCCATAAAAACCTTTCAGGATATTGTAATTCAAATATTCTGAGAGATAACTAGACTTCTGCACCTCCTCGAATAATAATGGAATAATTATCTGTGATTTTCGAATAGTATTTTTGCTTGGAATGCACATCCCTAGTCAGGATATATTTCTTTAATCATATTTGCTCCATTCCTACCCACTGCTGCTTTAAGTGTGCCTGCTGTGCAACACATGCACACACTCCACTTGATTGGTTTATGAAAATGCTGCTATATATACTGTATCACATTAAGGCAGCACAACTAATATTATTACTAATGATATTAACGATGCCTTGATACATGTCGTGACAATGGCCTCTGCTTACTCAACCATTGCTCTAACAGCTGCTCAAACAGGACAAGGGCCCTGGGCAGTCAGATGATCATACAGGTTGCAAACAAACCCCAAGGTTTGCCAAACATATTTGGAATAGAAAACAAAAGCAAACAGTAAAATGATCACTAGGGCTGTCAAAGTTCACGCGTTAATAACGCGTTAACGCAAAATCGTTTTAACGCCACTAATTTCTACAACGCATTAACTCAATTGATCTTTCGGAGGTTGTAGCGGGCTCACTTTTAAAGCTAGAGTGAAGATACTGGTATCATATGAACACTGACACACTGACAGCTGTTGTTGCCTGTTGGACTGGAGTTTGCCATGTTATGATTTGAGCATATATTTTTATGCTAAATGCAGTACCTGTGAGGGTTTCTGGACAATATTTGTCATTGTTTTGTGTTGTTAATTGATTTTCTATAATAAATATATACATACATTTGCATAAAGCAAACATATTTGCCCACTCCCATGTTGATAAGAGTATTAAATACTTGACAAATCTCCCTTTAAGGTACATTTTGAACAGATACAAAAAATGTGTGATTAATTGGCAATTAATCGTGATTAAATATTTTAATCAATTGACAGCCCTATTTATTACCTAAACTGTCCAAAACATCCATTACAGTATACAGACTGACTACCTGGTTCAACTTTGACCTATTTTGCGGTAGTTGTGTGCACACAATTGTCGCAAAAAGTAATCACTGTACTTTTAAAAAAGCAGATTTCATAAAGTACTTTGCAGCTCAAAGTCTTAAAACTGACAGTGTTATAAGGCATTTCTCAGATATGAATCATTAGCTGCTGACTGACAGGTGTGTGTGCGTGTGTGCTTGCGAGCACGAGGGTGCGAATGTGCTATAATGTGCTTTGTTTTAATGTTTCAACGTGGGCTTATGTAAAACATGCATTTGTGTGCATGTGTAGGTGGCAAATGACTCTCTAAAAGCTGAAAATAAGTGGACTGATAGATTTGCACGTCCTGTATGTCTTGTTCTGGGAACACCACGCATCTCCACTGCTGAGAGGCATATGAGGTGAAAGTAGAACTGGTTGTCTCTACTGTCGAGGTCTCTCTGAACCTCTCTGAAGCCTTGTTTTGCCTCACATTTGGGCCCATTCTCACCACCCTCGGAGGAGCTGTTTGAGCCAAAGTGTGGGAGATAAAGTAATGATTGTTATTGCTTCAGAGATAGTGCAGCCTTATGTCCTGCCGTACGCAGATAATGTCCCCATGCATAGCATTGTGCAATGATGCACAAGGGTAAGCATGTGACCGCAACAACACGAATGCCCTCTTTTTCTCATTATGTCACATTCTTTCTCTCATGCAAGTTTCCGTTAACTCTCCAAGGTTCAGTTAAGGCTTATTAAGGGTTATTTTTCTCCTTTGCTTGACACCAGTGACTTGGGTCAGATCCAATACAGCAGGGAACATGTCTGAGAATAATGAGGAACCAGGGCCGGGCTTATCATCACATCTGTTCCCACATGACATTAGCTACACTGTGCTTCAGGCTCATTTTATTCTGCTCAAGGGGGCAAAGGGTCTTGTGATGCAAATGGAGGACATACTTAACCAGATGGGGGACAGCATTTTGGAATGACAGGTACAGTGTTTCGTAATGTTCGGACATCATGGGGCTGTCTTTGTGCACCCTGCTTGGTAGAAATTCCATTAGTGTCATCGTTTCACCTTGAAAGCTTGTTTACTGTCCAAGTGTTTTTGCAGAAGGAGCTATTAGAGCAGCCATTAATTAGTGTCATTCCCAGTTAGCGTAGGAGGTTCTCATGCAGTCCTTGGCTTGTCTCCCAAAACAAAAGGACAACCACGCACACACAAAAAAAAAGGTTGCGTTGTACACACAACCGTGCATGCTTAATAGATTTTATAGGTGATTTATTGCTGGCATACTTAATGGAATAACAACCGAATCGAAATGTTTCCCTACAGCCCAACATTTTATTTTATACATATCTAAAACATTAATGGCAAACATTTCCCTCACTTCTCTCCATTCCCATTCAAACGATAGCAGGATTGTCAGAGCGGCAGCCATTTTTATGTGTATTGTTGCCATTTCAAAGAACTGTGACCGTTGTTGCGGGCTAACTTCCGTATAAACCGACTTATGGCAAAAGACGCAGACTCGCTCATGCTGGCGTGACGTGTAAAACAACAGTGTCGGCAGTCTAGTGTGTGCATGCGTGTAGTCCCGTCAGCGATATTTTTTTCCAATTGGCGTGACCCTCATGGATGTATAAAGAGAACAGGATACAGCGTCAGAGGCGGGGCCCCGTTCATGAAAGTTGCTCAGTGGCAAATGAAGCTAAAAAAAGCTTGACTTCTTAGGGCTATTCAAGTGTTTGTACTGGGAAGTTGATTTACCTAAAAAAATAATTATCCGCTTATTTACAGACGTCTCTTTCCCATTGTAAGTCTATGGGTGTAATGGCATCACGTGAGGGACAGAGAAGTGGTAGTATCACCGTTTGGCTACTATTTAAAATTAGCTTCAAAGCCCGGCGCTCTTCCTGGGGGCTTGGTGACCCCGCTCTGCCTCTGATTGACTCACCCTGATAGTTTTACCCTGACCCTATCCAATCCCACTCATGCCTAAACCTAACCAACCCAACCAACAAAGGCAACGAATACTAGCCAATCAGAGGCAGAGTAGTGCGGGTTATACATTCACCATAGGATTCATAATTTAGCGTCCCACCCTACCGGCACAGCAGCGGAGCAACAATGTGTGACACACTTTACGGCCCCACTGACGCGTGTGGTCACCTTAACAACGAACAACAATCACCATTTTCTTTTGAACTAGTCAAATGACCACGGCAACCAGTTCAATGTCTGTTCTAGGCATGCACCGACACCGATACCGGATCGGATATTGGGCCGATACTGACTCAAATAGCTGGATCGGGTATCGGTGACAATGGGGCTTATCTATTCAATTCAATTCTATGTTTATATACTATATACATTATATACTGGAATTTGGATTCCAGTTTAAGGTTTGACCAATTTGTGGCTGCATTAAAAAGGTTTACACTTAAATTGTAATTCTTGTTAATTTTGAAGATTTTTTACCAAGTTACTGGTTTCTCCAATTCATGATTTTAATAATAAATAACAATAATTAAAGTAATAAAAATGAATATCTAGGTATTTATTTGTAAAATTTTGTTTTACAAAGTTAGGAAAACAATGTTTAAGTCAAGCCTGATGTTGCCTTACACATAAAAAGATGATCCCAGTCACTTTCACACAGTGAGGCATACAGCTTATTAATGAATAATTATTAACACTGGTATCGGATCGGTACTCGGTATCGGCCGATATCCAAAGCCCTGGTATCGGTATCGGGACTGAAAAAGTCGGATCGGTGCATCCCTAGCCCGTTCTACTCTCATTCTATTTCTATGGTTGTACCACCTGGCCTCGGTTGGCCTCTGTCCGTGGTGCTGAAGTCAGGCTGCCCTATTATGGACACAAGGTACTATTCATTTGGTAGGGATTCAGCCATTTTACAGAATGACTGTTAAATATTTAAACTTTTTATTTGTGAATATAGTTAACAAGTGGAAAGCTGGTGGGCAGAATTGATTTCATTTTTTTTTTACTATTCTAAGGGACTACAGTTTATTAAAATGCCTGCCTGCTGGAGCAAATAAAAGTAAGACAATGTGCATATTAAATACAACCAAATGTCAGGGAAGTTTATGCAAAGTATGAATATTCTAGACAACTGTAAATCAAGATTTGCCTTTCATTAGGGGACTTTGAATTATTTAACTCCTGCCTCTCTCCTCCTGATATCTTATCTGTGTACTGCTTTAGGTTTATATTGCTACTGTGGAGCTGTGCTGCCTTCACTCTGGGCCTGTGATTAAAAAGAGAGTGAACGCCAGTAGTAACCTTGGAAAATAATTGGGTTATTTTTCAGTGCGCGCCAAAGAAAGTGAATTGTAATAATCTACTTCAACTCACAATTTCCCTCCATTATTTTCACTCACTTCGCAGAATAATCAAAATACAACATACACTGATACTCTCACTGACACGTATACACACTCAAATGCACACAGGGGAAAGAGGACTTCATCTTCCAGTGGAAATATTAGCAAAGAGAGAAATAATGGGCTTTCAAAGACTATCCTAAGGACTGAAAGAATTTATATCTTCATAAAAGGCCGAACATTTTTTTTCAAATGAATCCATCCATTCAGCTTCAGTGAGTTGACTAATGCTACGATCACACTGCAGGGCCAATTTTTTGCCTATAGTGTTCACATTCATGTTTAAAGTGACCCATATCTGACATCAGTGTGAATGGATCTCTGCTCTGAAACGCCTCACGTGCAACCGATAACGTCACAGACGGGGGACTGCCGTCCGGTGGCACATTGTTCCGAAAATAGGGATAGGGATGCACCGACACCGGATCGGATATCGGTGACGATGGGGCCGATCTATTCAATTCACTTCAATGTTTATATACTATATACATTATAGACTTGCTGCATTAAAACGGGTTGTTAAGGTTTTAACAGGTTCCTGTTAATTTGGAGATTTTTTTCCCTGTTGCACAGATGATACTCCTAAATCATATAATGTATGAATTTGTATGACTCCTAAAGAAAGACTTTTGGTAACAGTTTATAATAACCATCATTTATAAATGGTAAATTGATAGTTAATTAAACTTAGTTAATAGATTTCATCCCGTTATAAAGAGTTCTGCTTTATGAAACTTGACGAATTTATCAGATGAACTAAGTTAAAGCTGAAGTAGGTGAGATTGGAGCAAATATGATTAAAAAAAGTTATTATATCGTGACAGTAGTACATGAAACAGGTAACCTGAAAAAAATCATGTGCCTCTGTGTCCTCCGGTGCTTCTAACGGCATCTGCAAGATTTCACAGACCGGAGGAAAACAAGCAGTCAGAGCTGATCTGAGGTCTGCTGTCCAGCTGCCGTCTATGAGAGCCAGCTGTCAATCACTCGCGAACTCCAACCAACGGTCAAACTAGGCAGCGCTGATCAAATATGATTCAATATTATGTTACTGTAATGTCTATTTCAAATGTTTTCAGAATCATCTTGTAGTGCACGGTTTAGCTGTAAAATAAGAAAGTTTTGTAACGCCGCCGCCACTGTGGAATCTGTTGAAGGAATGCCAAGTTCCGGTCACATGACCGTAGCACAGCCAATGGGAACACTCTCTCAATAAAATGACCTGTGATTGGTCAAAGTCTCCCGTCACGGGCTAGATTTTCTAAAGCCTGAAAACCGAGCCATGAGGAGGTGCAGAAGTCTAGTTTTCTCTCAGAGCACTTAAATTACAATATGCTGAAAGGTTATTATAGAATTTTTGCCCACTGATGCCATAAATATACTGCCTACTGCCACTTTAATAGCGAAAAGTCTGTTTGATAAATTAATTTACATTTTACATGATGGACGAGGCAAATAAAGTCTTCAGCTGTTTTCTACTGTCCGTAGACAAAACCTCCGTTGACATATTGTTAAATTTAACAGAGCCAAGCTTACCAGTAAACATCTACTCCTCCTAAAAGATGGTTTGATTTCTTACAACTCATAAAGAGAAATTATCATGTTTTGCTGATACAATATGTTTTAACATTTTTAGCTCCATGTAAAGTGAATAAACATGATGTTCCCCAGATCAAGCTTGTCTGCTTTAATGGCAAATTACACATTTTTGTAACTGCTGATGTATTAAATCAGAGTTCTACTGAGGGAAACATGTTGCCTGAGTTGGCAAAAGAACTCCGCAATATAGAAAAGTATTTTATGTCAGGTAACAAACATTGTCAGTGACTGATTGACGGACTGTTACTGTGGAGAGATAGGTTTTTTTTTCTTCTGCAGTTTCAACGGACCGCTCCGACACTGTATGGTGAGTGATCTACACCTGCGCAGTGAAGTCTAACATGGAAAAACACTCATGAATTCAGATTTCTCACAGCAGTTGCATGGGCAGTTATCGGATGTATCAGATTTAGGACCACATGTGAAAGTGGCCCAGATCTGAATGGAAAATATAGGATTTCTGTGTCCACACTACTGTGAAATAATCAGACATGTCACATGAGAGCAAAAAAAAATCAGATTTGGGCTACATTTGCTTGCAGCGTGACCGTAGCATAAATTAAACTGTTTTTTCAGTTGGCTTCAGGCCGGTCCTGGAGGTTGTTTAGCATGCTGCCCCAAGCTTGCTCTCTGCTCTAAAACCCCTGTTGTGTTTGCCTCTCAGGCTGCAGCCTGTGCCCTTCAGTTGGCTGCAGTGGACTGGGTGGGGTGAAGCTGCCACCGTGGAGAGCCGGGCGAGCTCCTGGCTGCTATTAGAGCTCAGTGTTCCAGCGAGCAGGCATGGAAAATGGACACAGAATAATGTATGTTGGAGTGCTGGAGAATATGGCACAGCGAGAGCGTCTGGGAATGTGTGCGTACAATAGGTTCGGGTGGGCATAATAAATGCACACAGAGCAGATTTTAAATGGCAAAGACTTTTTTTATTTTTTAAAGCAGAGTGGGTGGTCCAGCGTGGAGTTGCTCTGCATTTTCTTATTTCAATTTCAGGGAAGCCTCATAGATAGCACTGCTCACAATTTAGATGGATTCAGAGATTCAGGGTCAATCTGAAAGAAGTTGTCTCTGTGTGCACAATTTCCTTTGTTTAAATTCTATTTTATTTCAATCTGATCAATGCATTTTCTTGATTTTATGTTTTTTTTTATAAACAAATAACTCCCGTGAAAAGTTCAACACATCAGTAGGTAAAGAATGTTAGTAGACATCTTCTGCACAGCTGGTTTTCGTATCCATCCTCATCCATCCTGGTTCACATCATCCTCCTCCTCCTCTCGGTGTGTGATCAGCAACATTCACCAGTGCTCTCTAATATTCGTTAATCAGCTCCATTATTAAAATGTTTAGGGTAATTATGAACGTAATTTGCTGTAATCAAATCCCTGTGGATGCTTCATGCTCCACGATAATCACTATTGGGAGGAAACTGTGATATTGTGGTTTTATTCACAGAGAATAAAACCACAGATTTAGAGAACTGGAAGAATGCACACACAAGATATATAAAGAATAATAGGAGAACAGTTGGAGAACCTCGGTGAAGAGAGGCACCGTGTGGCACTCTGTTAATGAGTTTGCTGAAGCAAATCAAAATCAATTACGAGAAAATGATATGCAAATAAACACTTTTAGAATTCAGTCCCCGAGTCCCAGTGTTTTCACGGGAGGAAATTATGGAAATAGCTGCTATCTCCTGTACTGATGACCATCGTTCGACCAACCTTAAAGGTGCTCCAGAGCATTAATATAGTAGCAAATAAGTATTTGCTATGTAAATATATAGAGGAGTAATGTCTACCTGAGCACAGAATGAAGTCGCTCTCCATTTGTGTGTTGTAATCCGAGCTTCATCGTGATTGATATATCCGGGCCGACTGCGCATGTTTTTAGTGCATGTTTGTGCATGTGAGCGTGCCACGCTCCCGCTGACTAGCTCCCAGCCGCCACTCTGCACTGCTCTCATAGGTTAACACTCTTAGCTCTGTCAGCAGTGTTGCCTTTGTTTTCACTGTTAGCGCTGTTAGCAGCGTTAGCTGTGAGCTGCTGGCTCAGTTGTCACCATGTTGAGAGCCCTGCGGAGGGCAAAAGAAATGCTCCCAATCTTGCATTTAGCACCTTTTAAGAAAAGCTTTGAAAATCTGGATTTTCAGTGAGAAATTCATTTTTGTATTATGTAGATTTTAATCAAATTGCAAAAAACAGTATTTCAAAATGTTCTTGATTCTTAACTTGTATGTTTTCTATAAATAGTAAAAACATATTGGAAAAAAATGAAAACAAGAAAAGAAAGAGAGGAAAAAAGCCATATGTACAATCAAATACACATATTTAGTATACACACATACACATTTAAAGTAAAAAAACAGGGAGAAACGTATTAAACATAATGAAAACACACACATACATGCAAATAAATGTAAAGTACACATTAAAAATGAATATATATACATACAGATATATATTTACATACTGTATATAAACATACACAGACCTTTTTAAGGATTATTTCTACACAAACAACCAAATAAGAAACCCCTCAAAGCATCACATCGCAGAACATTTTCCTAAATTGACTTAGTGTTTTCTTTAACGTGGAAGTCGATCCCCTCCCAGCTCGTAAAGCACCTCCCTGCAACATTAAGCCTGTTTGCAGGATCCACAGCTAAACAACAACCTTCTAATATGCTTGAGGTTCCTGTTCGCTCAGCGTTTTATCTTACCGCTAAAAATACTTCGTCCCTGCTTTCTCAAAACAGCAGCAGAAAAGTTCCAAGGAGTCAGGAGGAGTCTCCTCTAAGAAACTATTCACAGGGAAGTTTTTACAGTTTTTTTCTAGGGAAAACAGAGGCAGCTCTAACCTCTTCAGAAATATCTGTTAGTAATCTGTGTTTTTAACCGGCTGGTGAAGAGGCTATTATTGCAGTAATTACCGTCGCCACTCAGTCTCCAAAGGAGATACAACATGCAGACAACACTTAGGGAAAGAATGGTCATTTTTACCATCAATGTTTGCCAGATTGATGTGATGATTTTAAAAGTGATCTCGTAATTGCTGGAGAGTTACCGGCGTTGTGATGGATGAAGACATTTGCAAGTGCGGGGAACATTTTATATGTCATAGTAAAGAATTGTTTTATCCTCGGCCAACCTCCCTCCGCCACTTCTGGGAGATCTTTTCTCCTGCTTCGGTGCTCGGAGAATTGCTTTTAGAGAGGCTTTTAAAATCATAACTGAGAAGCACATTACTTTTAGAATTTGTTCCTAAATTGGCCAATTAGGACCACCTTTTAGCTTCAGATGGCTTCGTGAATATGGCCCCCGTTCATGATTATTTCATGTGCTCTTATTTGGACTCATGAATTATGCAAGAGATGTCATAAGTATGAGAGTTTGGCTTCGTGAGTGACCTTTCTGCGTGTGTGGGAGTCCATGGGAGTTTATGTGATGAGTGTCCTAACTCGCTGAAAGGCGAGAGAGAGATAAGCGAAGGAACAGATTTGAAGCCGTCCACAGTGAAGGGAATATTCTTATAGATATAAGACAGGGAGAAGGGATGGCAGTATTTAAAACTGCAGAGGTCTAAGCCTCATGGGTAAGTTTCTAAGTCGCAAAAACAAACAAGTGCACAAAAGGCCATGCACGTGTTAGCGGAGGCAATAGACGTGTGTGTGTTTAATAATGTAACAGCTCGCCCCTCTTTCCTCTTTTGTGTTTCAGAGATTAGGCAAAGTTCCAGAGAGTGCAGTCACGAACCAACACTGTATTCTGTGGTACACACGCATGAGGGGAGACGGCACTTTACACACACACACACACACACACACACACACACCTATCTCACTTCACAAATGCATATTTAATATCTGCAATGGGTTTAGTTGCTTGCAGAACTTTTAATCGGCCGTACCAGTGATGTAACGGAGGGTGGTTTTTCTTATAAACACTCTAGATATAAAATAAATAACACAAAAAAACCCACTCACATACATTTACAGTATAATAGATCTCATCAAACTAGTCAATCAGTTTTACAAAAATTGGGAATTCATATAAGAATTTGACAAAAGCAAAAATCAATTCGTTTTGTGTGATGATCGTATATTAATGTTTGTTTATGCTTCAAGTAATGCGTTTGTGTCCGGCCAACCAGATCACGGACCAATCGGCGTCCTGTGAGGAGCTACTGGCAGCTTTTGGCAGCTACCGCGTGGCTTAGGTGTGTGCGGCGCGACACGGAGAGGCGACTGTTCATTCTAAACAACAATGGCGGCTCCTAAAGAGCTTAGCGT
>CAKALU010040322.1:11282-30195 GCA_916700995.1 Hozukius guyotensis
ACACACACACACTGACACACACACACACACACCTATCTCACTTCACAAATGCATATTTAATATCTGCAATAGGTTTAGTTGCTTGCAGAACTTTTAATCGACCGTACCAGTGATGTAACAGAGGGTGGTTTCTTATAAACACTCACAAATAAACCCCACTCACATACATTTACAGTACAATAGATCTCATCAAACTAGTCAATCAGTTTTACAAAAATTGGGAATTTCATATAAGAATTGGACAAAAGCAAAAATCAATTTGTTTTGTGTGATGACTCGTATATTAGTGTTTGTTTATGCTGTGCTCAATTGACCTTGCGCGGCAGCTGGATTCTCGCGATGTCAAAAGATCAAACGAGAATCGCGGGATCACATATCACACGAAACTCCATCTTGTCAGGCTTCAAGTAACGCGTTTGTGTCCGGCCAACCAGATCACGGACCAATCGGCGTCCTGTGAGGAGCTACTGGCAGCTATTGGCAGCTTACCGCGTGGCTTAGGTGTGTGCGGCGCGACACGGAGAGGCGACTGTTCATTCTAAACAACAATGGCGGCTCCTAAAGAGCTTAGCGTAGATGCTGCAATAGCATCCGTTATATCAGAACTGGAGAGCATTTCTTCATTGAAAGAAGAGCAAAGAACGGCACTGAAGGCTTTTCTCGATATTTTCGCTCTTCTCCCGACTGGTGACCACAAGAGTTTGATTGACAGATGGTTCATCCAATCACCTGCTAAGTATTATTTGAAAGTGCCTGCCCTTTTCCGAGCAGTTTCCGATGACGGCTTCTCAGATGGTTCTGTGTAACAAACCCTCTGGTAGGTCAGGTTAATGATCAATAATTACTGTAAATGGCATAATTTGCAGAGCTTTCAATCACCCACTGCAGTTGGACAGTTACTGTAATAGAGTAACTATTGCAGCATATATCCCAAAATATCAAATGTGCTGTGGTTACAGCCATGATATTGAAGTCCATTGTCATATACTGGTGCACGCCCCTTGAAGGGCCTCCTCTGGCGATCTGGTGATGTTAAATCCACGATGGTCAGGGATTTGTGGGAAATGGTGTTCATTAAAAGCAGCTAAAACTACATATTAAATTCACATTGATATCGAATGATATTGAGTAAACCGCATGACATACGGTTGAGCAAAGTCCCAAAGCTGTAGTTTTAGTGATTTTGAAACGGTTCCTTTTCATTTTGACTCTCTATCATACATTGGAGGTAATTGAGAAGCTGTTATAATGGTGTCAGTCTCATACAGTATGACCACTGGTACCCATATGGTTTTAGCAATTTCTGGACACTCCATATACGTGAGCATCCATCCAGTCAGCTGTCTGTCTTTATGACTGTCTGTCTCCCGTCTGTCGATTAACACATGTAGGAATGTGGGAGGAAAGCCTGTAGGCTTACATTGGCTCATCACTCTCCAGGAAGGTCTACTTTTGCCTGCGTGTGTGTGTGTAATATGTGTGTGTTTGCACACGTTTGAGAGGCAGAGTCGAAACCTATGTGACACCTATGTTAATACCCATGTTTCCTGGGGGGTAGCGAAGCGTAGTATGGCATGCACATACATTAGAGGTCCTGCCAGGTCAGTTTATTTGCTTGTAATGGGTTGCATTCAGTCTTCTTGGCAGACCCAAGGCTACAGAGAGACTGGTGTATTCATTTCTCTGTGTTGTCTGTCCAAACACACTCAGGTTCACATTACAGCACAGCAACAACAACAACAACAGCAGTCAGAACATTCTGTCTTCTTTATCGCTGCTGTCGTATGAATATCTGGTAACTATGTTTTAGGCAATTTCATAATTTCACTTAAATTGAAGGTTTAAATGCTCCTTTATGGGTTCAGAAACTTTCAAGGGCCCCCAAACCCATTTAAACTCCATTATATTACAGCAATAGCTGCTCTGTCACCATTGCGAGCATGTTTTCCAAAGTGCTGAAACCCATTGAGGATCTGATGATGGCAACATCATGTAGATACAAGCTGCAGTTGTTGTGACAGGTAATGAGAGTGGAATAACATAAAAGTCTTAATATTTTAACACTCTCTGTTTAGGCTGTTTAGAATTACCCTCCTGTCTCAGGCTATAACAGTTACTCTAGACCACTAGTAACCTCCATTGATGTCATATTATGGATATGATCACAGTTGAGATCCCTCTCACCAAAACTGGGTGGACTTCCATCCTTTGATGAAAGAAAATGCAGGAGCAGCCTCTCTGGTCCTCGTCTAATTTTGGGACAGTGAACAACACCGTGGAACTAACTTGAACACAAAGATATGGAGGCGAGGGGGATGCAGTAGAGGAGGGGAGTGCTGGTGTTTGGTGCTTTGGGATGCACCTCAATAATTAAATGCTGCTAGAGGAAAATTAATCTGCCCAGTGCCCACGTTACCCAATGAGGAGAAAAAAAATACTCCTATTAGAATTGTTTCAGCGGTGGTTCAAATTGCTCTTTGTTCATCAGCTCCACCAACCCTGTTGTTTTTTATTTTGTTATTTTTTCTTTTATATCACATGAAGCCTTAACCCAACAATCAGGCTTCCCAATGGCTATAACATAATTACGATCGTCATCATAGTAACATGCTTTAGTGACAGTTAGAAAATGTTCTTTTTTAGCTACAGGCTTGACTAAAGAAACTGAAGACCCATATATATTTCTTTTTAATTTCCTGATTAAACCTATATGGCCGTCAGAGCTGTCACTTTTTCAAAAACAAGTTTGAATGAATTCAATCTGACAAGTAGCTTGTTCGAATTAATTTGAAACGGCCCAGATCGAGCTGACATCCATGGCTGACACTGATGGACTTGGTGAAATTAGCGGAAGGAGTCATTGTCATAAATTATTCGTTTTCCAGCAACCAAAAATCAAAGAATAAAGACATTTCCATGGCAATTTGATGGTATTTTCTTTTTAATTTATACCAGGTAACGTGTTTTATACTGCTTATGAATATAATCCATTTAATATAATTTCCCTATATGTATTTTGTATGTACCCTTGTTAACACCTTATTTTGAAAACCGGACGAAGTCACACGTGTATAGTTCCGCTAACTTCACCAAGTCCATCACTGTCAGCCATGGATGTATACATCCATGCTGTCAGCTCGATCTGGGCCGTTTAAATCTGGTGCATTTACCATCAGCTGATTTGACCCAAACATTATAGATAATAAAATAAAACAACATTGTTTTCTCGTGATAACGAGTTAATTTGTTAATTATTTAAAAAAAAAATCTTTGAATCCTGTCCGTTTAGGGCTTCCATACTTCTCTGATGGTTTGGTGTCATGATTACCTGTTCAGCACGGCTCGGTAATTTTCTCCATTTTGCGTTAGTGAAGAGAACAACAATAGCCTAATTTACCATTAAGATAAAATAGTTCCATCCAGAAGACAATTGGCTTTGTCCAAATTTAGCTCCTCTTTAAATTAAATGATGCAATCCCAAAATGGACAATGTTAAAGCTTATATAAATGTAAGGTTCAGTATTGGTTTTGTCTAAATGTGGCAGTCAAATCTTTAAATTGACACCTCAATGGTAATGTATAAGATTTTGGATGTGAATACATATTACAAGTAAACGAATCATCCTTGCAGCTCTTCTACTCAACGGTATGTCTGTACGGTATGTTGGATGGTTTTATGACGCCTCTACAAAGATCATCTTCATCTTCCTCCTCCTCCTCGGCCGGATGCTTATCGATCGTTTAGATGTCCCTTCAAATTAAAATCTAACCAGGAGCCCCTCTAGAGATCGATCATCATACGCAAGAGTCCAGGACTGCTGTGGGTGGGTGAGTTTATGTTATTGGGCGAGTTCACACTCAGCGCACACACACATACCCACACATGCATGATCAGTTTGATAAATGGGTTTGCATTGATCTGTCTGTGGATAAATGTGATGGTATCTCACTGTAGGCGGTGGTCAATTATTCCTTCCAAGCAGTGCTTATTCTCTCCCAGAGATGCCGGCTTCTTGTATTGGTCAAACTGTGTACGCGGTGACATTGACAGAGAGCCCAGACAGTAAGTTTTTTTATTGCCTTGGTTGTTTAATTGGACTCAGTCTTTCAGAATTTTATCACTCATGTTTTTATCTCACTTCTGTGTTTAATCACAGAGCGGAAAATAGAACAAAACTTAACTAAAAGCAAATTAAACTACTGTAAACACAATTTTCTAGCAGAATTCCCAGGGTCAAGTTTTTTTTTTATCTAAGAGACCAAATCCCACGGCTTTGTCCCTAGCTATTAAACCCAGGCTGCTGTTTTTAACCTGTAGCAGCCCACCAAAACAAGCCCAGTTTTGTGCTGAATGGAAAGGATTTGTGGAGGAGAGAAAAAGCAATCAGTGGTCAGACGCCGAGAGGAGGGGGAAAAAAAGACCTCAAGGAGTCTGGGAGAAAGGCAGGGGGAAGTGAAACAGATAGAGAGAAGATGTTTAATTTGGCGTGGTGTTCCACTGAGACACTTAATCTCCTTCAATCCTTGTGGAAGGTGAAAGCAGGGTGGCAGAGGGTGTGAGGGGGTTGGCTTGGTCAGGTGAGAGAAGCCACAAATCTCCCGCAAATGACCACTGGAAGCCTGGTGTGTGTTTGCTGCTGACTGACTGACTGTTCATCCTCTTATCTGCACCCTCCTTTCCTGTGAATGCCACTCATACAATATAAGAATTAGGGCTGCCAAAGATAACGCGATAATAACGCGTTAACACAAATTCGTTTTAACGCCACTAATTTCTTTAATGCATTAAAGCAACTTTTCCGTTGTAGCGGGCTCAGTTTTAAAGCTAGAGTGAAGATCTTGGTATCATTTGAAAACCAGGAATCCAGGAATCTATTGGTACCAACCATGCCATGCTGTGGTTAAATAATGCTCCAAACTTTTGCTAAATTTTGGTGAGGAAAAACTGGCATGGCCATTTTCAAAGGGGTCCCTTGACCTCTGACCTCAAAATATGTGAGCAAAAATGGGTTATCTGGGTACCCACGAGTCTCCCCTTTACAGACATGCCCACTTTATGATATCACATGCAGTTTGGGGCAATTCATAGTCAAGTCAGCACACTGACACACTGACAGCTGTTGTTGCCTGTTGGGCTGCAGTTTGTCATGTTATGATCTGAGCATATGCTAAATGCAGTACCTGTGACGGTTTCTGGACAATATTTATCATTGTTTTGTGTTGTTAATTCATTTTCAGTAATAAATATATACATACATTTGCAAAAAGCAAGCATATTTGCCCACTCCCATGTGGATAAGAGTATTAAATACTTGACAAATCTCCCTTTAAGGTACATTTTGAGCAGAAAATGTGCGATTAATTGTTCCTAACTATGGACAATCATGCAGTTAATCGTGATTAAATATTTTAATCGACTGACAGCCCTAATAAGAATTTATTAACTTTGCCAAACATACAAAAATAAAAGTCAGTGACCTGCACAAAGATTGACTCCACAAGAGCAGAGTGAAAGGATGTAGAGGAGGAAGATCTATTGAGTTGTATAGTCATGGCCCATCAGTCCACACATTTATTTTGGCAGCGGTTTTAATGACAATTAACAGTCAATTAACAGTTAATAGCCCAGTTAAATGTCCCTGGTCATTTGGAAGGCAACTTAACAGTGATGAATATTTGCTTGTGTTTTTCCTCTTAATGGCTGGCTTATCACTGGTCACACCAAACCTGTGTGCAGGTGTGTTATAGGAAAAGAGATGCAGTACGAGGAGGAGGAGGAGGAGGAAGGTGTCGGTGGAGGGAAGAACAAGAAATATTTCTCTTGTTAGATGAGTCACTAAACTCCTGAAAGATTTCATTGTGTAATGTGAGAAGCAGAAGGCACACGCAGTTTCTTAGCCACAAAGAAACAGCAATACATGTGGCTGAGGTTAGGAGACTAGTATAATTACTTTGTGTAGTGGGAGATGTGGTGAGAAGACACAGCTTGGTAAAAAGAAATTTAAAGAAATGTGAGATGCAAAGTAACTTGTGCAGTCTGGGTAAACAGCAATGGGGTTGAGGGGTTAAGAGACAGTCCAGTATAAGAAAGGAGGACAGCTTGAATGAGGATAAGTTGGGTATGGATAAATAGAAACAGATGTTCCGGTACATTACAGTTTCACTGTGTTGAAAATGCACTGTTGCAGTTGCACTGCATGTGAGATAAGGGAAAGAACAGGATCATAGGAGTGAAACAACACTAAGACCAACATGGAGCCACTTAATTCACCGTGATGTTGACGCAGGCATGGTCACGGTTATCATGTAATGTAATTAAAATGCAATGCAAAAAGTGAATCGTGGCTAAAGCATAATACAGACCACTACAGACAATACATATACAATACAGAAAAAAAATATGTGCTAGACATGATAGTGCCTGGCCAGGATGGGTTGAAAAAACAATGGCCTGTGGGTGTTTTTCATGGTGGATTGTGCTAACTGGGGTACACCACCGCAATTAAGTAAAAAGTTAGGGGGCTCACAGGAGACAGGTTAAAATAAGAATCTCTCAAAATCTAAAATACCCTTGATGTGGTGCACCACTCGAAATCGCTCAAATTATTTTCAAATTATTTCTACTTTGACCTTGGCTGCTGCTGACCTTTCAAAGCGCAACCAATGAGAACAGCTGCAGCTGTTGTTGTTGCCTAGAAACAGTGAATAGTGTTCCTTGCGCTCTTTTTAGGGACATATTTTACCTGCGCCCTACCTCACAGTGAGTGAAGTGCAAATCTCTTTTCATGTGAAGGCATTTTGAATGCCCCTTAGTTAGGTTTTGGAAAAACATCATGATTGGGCTTAAAATAAGTAGGCTACGTAAACATCAGTACCAAAAACACATCACCGACGTCACTAATGTAACTTACTGTACAAAACAAACACCGGTCTCCTGGTTGAAAGTCCTGTTTGTTGGACCCATCCACCTCCCTGCCCGCCATAAGCAGTCTTCCTCACTTTTTATTCTACGTCACAAGCTCTAATCATAGCATATTTACGAGGATGCATTTACATTGCAGTCAGTGCAGACTACATGGCGTACAAATGACACGCCAAAAGCAAGAACGGCGCTCTTATTGCACGTTTTTGCCTTGCGCATTATCATGTCATTCGTACGCCTTTTCATGCCTTACCTATCCTATACAGGTGCTCTTGGATCCCCCTTTTAATAATGCAAAGGAGCTGAGCTCATTTACTCAGGGCTAGTCAGACACACACACACACACACACACACACACACACACACACACACACACACACACACACACACACACTCCCACACAATGTCACACTTTGATCTGAACATGTGCGGTACAGTGACATCTGTCCCATATGGTTGTCAGCCACAGCGCTCTCCATCTCCAGTGGAGCATATGCGTCCACTTAGCATGGTCCAATGCTAAGTTCTTTTCCTCTCTTTGATGTTACATAACACTTCCATATTTCTATTTTCACCCAATCTGTGAACTGTTTAGCTAATTTCATTATTTTGCAGATACATTTGAATATGTTTGCACTGCTATTGTCCCTGAAGTCAGATAGAAGGGCACATATTGTGGAACTTAGAGGGAAGATAATTATATCGTTCTTCATTATCTGGAGGGAAAGTTTTAGTATCCTCGCACAGCATCTGTGAAGCTGGTGGGGATTCAATGCCTTGCTCAAGGGTGCTTCAGCGGGGCGGAAGTGCGCTGACATGGAGCTTGATCCTGGGTGTCTCTCACCCATGTGGGCCAGCAGCCGGCCTACATGGAGTGATCGCCAGAGCTGGGCGTCACGCTGCACCTGCTGCCTGTCTCATTTCTGCCAGGGGGTATCAGTGGGGTTTATCCAGCTTGATGGAGGTGCAGATGGCCAACAGAACAAAACGCCTCATGTGCCTCTGTTTGCAAAACCACTGAGTCACACAATGTGATTCACAAATGAATGAGTTTGACTTCTTCTGCCAAAGAAAGCATCTAGAAGAAAAAAATTGAAGAGGGAAAGCATCTGTTCATCTCATGGACTGACATGAAGTCCTTTATGGTGCCCTTTCCAATAACAAACGTTTTATATCCGCCAATCTAACCCTTGAGTGGCCTTTGAGTCAGCAACCGCTCATTTCATGTGACTCAATTTAAAAAACAATCTTAGGGGGGAAAAATTGCCTCAATGTGGTTCTGAAGATAACCATACATCAGATTTTCCTCAAAGGTTAACAATTTATTCTGTGCTTGTTTTTTTGAGACATTGAGACGCAATATATACAGTATGTGCTAATTCAAGCTGCCCAGCACCCCGCTGACAAACTGACTTAGCAACTAACTGGTGAACATAGTGGAGCATTTAGCAGCTAAAGAGTCTGATATTTCCCTCAGGAGATGGTGGAGACCAAAGACAGAGCAAAAAGAGTGAATATTGGACTTACATTTGTCAGGTAACCAGCCATATCAACTTTATAAGGTGATAATTAGTGCTGTCAAAGTTAACTCAATAATATGTTAATGCGAATTCATTTTAACGGCACTAATTTCTTTAATGCTTTAATGCAATCGATCTTTTGGAGGTTGTAGTGGGCTCAGTTTTAAAGCTAGAGTGAAGATACTGGTATCATCAGAAACTAGAAAAACCCAAGGAATCCGTTGGTACCAATACATACTAGCTTGTTGCGAAGGAGGTTAAATAACGCTCCAAACAAATGTTGGCGAGGAAAAAGTGGCATGGCCATTTTCCAAGGGGTCCCTTGACCTCTGACCTCAAGATATGTGAATGAAAATGGGTTCTATGGGTACCCACGAGTCTCCCCTTTACAGACATGCCCACTAGTCAAGTCAGCACACTGACACACTGACGGCTGTTGTTGCCTGTTGGGCTTGAGTTCGCCATGTTATGATTTGAGCACATTTGTTATGCTAAATGCAGTACCTGTGAGGGTTTCTGGACAATATTTGTCATTTTTTTGTGTTGTTAATTGATTTCCAATAATAAATATATACATACATATGCATAAAGCAAGCATACTGTATTTGCCCACTCCCATGTTGATAAGAGTATTAAATACTTGACAAATCTCCCTCTAAAGTCTATTTTAAACAGATAAAAAATGTGCAATTAATTTGTGATTAATAGCAATTAACTATAGACAATCATGCGATTAATCGCGATTAAATATTTTAATCAATTGACAGCCCTAGTGATATATATATATATATATATATATATATATGTATACATATATACATATATGTATATATATATACTGTCAGTTTTACGTTTACAACTTGCTCTGCTGCTCTTAAGTGGGCAAAAAAATCCATTATGCAAGACCATGTGGTCAATCAGCACTTTATTTGTCAGTGGCCGCCACGTCTACCTTGATCACTGTGCTAACTGTGATTATAGGATTCGCGTCCTCTGTCTGCTGATAAGCACAGTCTCATGATTTTATGTAAATTTTATGCTACATGCTTTTTAGTGAGACATCCTTCTCCTCCCTTTGAACAATGCCTGGCTTTGAATGTGATTTGCATGAATTATAAAAGTGCCTAAAACCACGTAGATTCATCTACTTATGCATCCAGTAAGGGATATAGAGTACACACAATCGGAATGCCACCATGAACGTACAGCATTTATTTCAACTTTATGAATATATCCTTTTCTGGGTGATCACTTCCTAAAGAATAATGATGGACATATTGGGTTGAAGATAGGCTCGTATGATGCTTTATTGACTACAATTAAAAGGCAAATTAAGTGTTCAGTGTTGCAGGCAGATGGAGGGTTTGGTTCCATTAAAGCCTTCATCAATTTCTGTGTCAACATAGCTCCCCATTCCAGGTGGTACTATCAATTGCAGCCACTCAAGTTGTTGTACTTGAAGGCACGCTCATAAGGCTGAAGAACAACAATTAAGTAATCAAACCTGTTAACAACAGCATGTGTAACATCATTTAGCAGAGTTTGATTGAGGTTATTTGACACATATTGTTTTGTTCATACATTCTGTAAATGCAGAACATGTTGAGTTACAGTTGAGATTCGAAACAAAAGCGACAGATTGAATCTAAATATACCAATAAAAAAAGTAGTCATATGCAATAACACTTTCAGAGCAAAATAGGCAGAGAAATGTCGGTGCCAGATAAACAAAAAGTATCCTCTCTCAGCAAAGTGTTACGTTGCTATGACTACACACCTACAGCTCTTATTTATGAAAGTAATTTCATTTGCAAATGAAACCGATGCCACCGAAGCTAATCTTAAGAGGGTAGACAACAGCTACTCCTGTTCCTGTGGTTTGTGCCATATGTATTTTTATAAGTTTAAAAAAAAAAGTGAAGTAAGCTCTCCACCTCGTATCTCGCGGGCTTGTTGAAGTGGTTGTTGTAGATGGATTCATGTCAGAAGAGAGTGCATGGGTGGACCTGTGTGTGGGTGAGAGCTTGCCAGGTAGAGAAAGAGATTGCTGTCTGTAGGTGGAGGTTAAATTCTGTGTTTAATGCATGAAGAGTCAGCAAGAGAGCGACAGAGAAAGAGCGAGAGAGGGAGGGAAAGTGAAGGTGAAAGCTGTTCAGCCTTGCCAGAGGATCAACATGGGGCCCATTAGCATACTTGATCCAGCATGACTCCATTTGGACAAAGGTGATTGTTTTTTCTTTTCTTTCCTGGCTCTTTTTTTCTTGTGCCGAATGTGTTTTGACGAACCATCAAAGTAAAAATAAGAACAAAAATTTGAAGGAAAAATAGCTCATAAAGAGTGAAGAGAGATGAGAGAAGAGATAACGAGGGCAGATGGGACGAGTAAAGCATCAATGAGGAAAGACATGGATGAGATAAGAAGGAAAAAATGGACAGCAGGATGTCCTGAGGACGGGGGGCGTAGAATGGGGTGTAAATCTGGCTTAATGGGGAGAAAGAGGTCCTCAGGTGTCCATAACACCACACACGCACGCACGCACGCACGCACACACACACACACACACACACCGTCAGGTGGTAAAGTTATACCATTGTGTGGCTATGCTCACAGTATGCGGCTGTAAAAGTGCACAAAGCTGGAGGACATATCTGTGGGAGGTGTGTTTTATGCAAAAGAGACAAGGAGGTATTTTATGGGATGGCAGATTAATGAGTCTTAACGGGAGATGTGTGATCAAGTGTGTTACTGCTGAGAATAAGAAGTGAATAAAAAAAATGCCTCCTTTTATTTTTTCACCTTGCTTCCAGCTGCAGTGAATGTACAGTGATCTGTTCTCTCGCCCTTAAAGGTGCTATTGATAACATTCAACCACTAGATGTCACATTCTCCCTCCCCCCGTTCCATTGCATTCACTTCACAACAAGCCGTTGCCAGGCACTTACCGTCAATCTCAGCCATTTATCTGTTTTTTTTCCACACTAACTGACGACCCGGAGATACCACATGATACCAACGTCATTATACTATTGGCTCACAAGCCTTGTTACTAGTGGGAACCAAATGGCAGATATCTTCCACAGAAATAAACAAAACATTTTTTGGACCCGCCAACATTTCTTAAATGATTAATTCACAATCATAACATTTTTTTTTTTTTAGGAAAACCCATACTTTAATTTGGCACCTTTCTCAAGGCTATGTAGATGTATTATTTTTACAAAATATTCCTCTACATAAAAATGTTATCAATAAGACCTTTAAATATGTAAGGAGAAAATAAATATTTCCACCCGTCATATCTATAACATTTATATTATATATATAGTGTGTTATATGTTAGGACAAGCTTCTGTTTGGGGACCGAAGTCTGGTGTAAGTTGCAGGAAATTAGTGTAAGTCAATGTAATGTCCCCAAAAGTGACATGAGCAAACTTGTGTGTGTGTGTGTGTGTGTTGTGCAGCGGTGTCCATTATGCTGATGTGGCCTTTGTTCAGTGTAATCTTTCTGAATCGAAATCCTATAGAGGACGAGGACAGAATTTCAATCAGAGCACACTAGCTAATTGAAAGAAGAATGATGAGAATATTAATATTATTGTGTCTATTGATTGTGTGTTAGGCTAATGCAGATTGTATAGATGGAGCGCTTTGAGAGTTTTACTTCACAGGGTGGTGATCCTAATATGAGGAAATCTCAACATTGTAGGTGATGGTTAAGGAGGATGCATTGATCTGGAGCTGTCATGTTAGATGGCCTGACTGGACTGTATCCCACTGTGAGGATTTGATGATAATGCGGGTCGTTCGGGGGGGGTTACCTCCATCCTTGTAATGATACAAGGCTGGTTGAAAATCGGCGAAGTCTCCTTTTAACTCCTGACCTTTTTTGCACCAATAAACGTGAGCACGACTCTCTTTCTCTCTCTCTCTCTTCTTCTTCTTTTTGAGTTGAGTTCTGCCAAAAAATGGCTGAGTCACAGTTGGCGTTCTGCTCTGAAAGTCTATTGTCATCTAGACTCTCTTTTCTCTCTACTGGCTCACTGATTCCTCATTCTCTCTATTTGCTTTTTCATCTTTTGTTTCAGCCTTCCTTTCATAACACTGTAGCACCCTACAGTATGTGAAACAGTGCGCGTGATCAGTGTCATAGGGTCTCATAGGATCATGCACATTGCAAACAGAAACAGAAAGAGAAAAAATCTATAAAAAAGTGGAAATGATTTGAGAATAAAGAAATGTATTGTGCATGGTGGTTTGTTTTACTCTCCTCTATTCTATTCCTTTTTTTTTTGCACATGGTCTTAGTCTCATGCGCTCCCTCACTCTCTCACACACAAACAAACAATCTGAACCCTTCCTCTTGTTTGAGAAATTTGCTGTCATGTGCAATCAAAAAAGATGAAGAAAGAAAACATGACCTATTTCCAGTCTTGATTTGAAGGCAGTTTTATGCAAACCTTCATGGATATTTCATAAGGGAAAGGGAAAGGTGCTGTGTGTCTGTGTGTGTGTGTGTGTGTGTGTGTGTGTGTGTGTTGCGGGAAGGATCAAGATTTGAGTGCATGCATGAGTTATGAACCAGTTTGGAGGATACTGAAGATAGTCGCTCAAAAGAAGACCCTGGAAATGTTCCAAAAATAGTCCAAAGGGCCAAAAAAAACATGTGAATTTAAAATGTGATGTGAACTTTTATTACAGGTGTTGTGTTTCGGTTTGTGCCTGTAGGCGGGCAGCGGCAGGACTTTCTCATTTGCGCTCTTTTTAATTTGATTTTAAAACAGTGAACACAGAGAAAAGGAGAAAAATCTGCTCTCTCAGTCATTGCTACAACACTCATAATATGTCCTACATGAAATGTGCTGATATGGGTGTTTGTTGCATTGGGTGAGAGAAATAATACACAGTGCAGACACTGCACCATAATGGATAACAAGCAAATGCTGAACTATCCAGAGTGAAATGAGACAGCCCCGGTGACAGCAGCTGCAGCAAACACACAGTATCTCTTCATTCGATGGTTAAGAAAAATAGATTCATTTTCCGCAAATACTGTGTCTTTTAGATTTAGGTAGAAATTTACGCAACAAATAACATAATATTAAAAAAGTATATTCTTTAAACAACCAGCATAACAACAGATATCAGTGCAATCGTCCTCTAATAACTATCCATAATGTAATAATTTAAATGTAATAAAAGCTCATAATGTAAGAAAACTATGAGCACGTAATGTAATAAGAGTTTTGTGCATAATGTAATAACCTATTACATTATGAGAACATTGTTACATTATAACTAAGCAAAAAAAAGGTTGAATAATGTAATAAATACAGCGCATAGTGTAAAAACAGAGTACTTTCCTTATCTTATAAAGCATATAACCCTTCTAGTTTTACATGACGCAAGGGGAGTCCTTCATTTAAAGCAACTGGACTTTGTCTGTTTGGTCTCTAGAGGACATTTTCATCCATCCGTTCCAAATTGATGAAGCCTCTTGGATGTGTGACAAAATTCAGGACTACAAGTTATCCAGTGACCTGGACAGATGAGAACCTTTACAGAGATGATGCTGAATTTAATATACTGGGTGATTCGTTCACCATGTGAAATGAATAATTATGTACATGTTATGCAAATTTTTCACATTTCATCTCTGCAAACATTTTTTTGCTTAGTTTATAATGTAATATTTTTCCCATGACTTACTACATTATACACAAAAAAGGTTATTTTGTTATGCGTTCATGGTTTTCTTACATTATGTGCTGATTATTACATTATAATTTGCTACACGTCCCATCACATTTCCTTTTTGTATGTCTCTGTGATATCTAGCTGACAGATAAACAAACAACAGTACCTTATACTGTGCTGTAAGCTCCATGAAGGAGAGTAAGGACATTGAATGGTAATTGTGTACAAAAGCTCTATACTGTAATGACATGATCTGCATAATCTGAACATAATCTGCAGATTAATCTATAATTAACATCTGTAGTCGCAGCCCTACTGCTGTGTATATGTGTAGGAGTAAAACAGAAGCAGTAAAAAGCAGACAATATGGACTGGATTTAATTTAAACCTTATACACATTAGAAAGCTAATTAAGAGCAAAAACAGTACAGTGAAACTGAGTGCAATCACTGTAAATTAACCCGAAGCAGATACCGCTACACACACACACACGCAGAACAAACTGTCACGCATATAAATAATGTTGACATTTCTCCACTTCATCCCCCCCTGAGACACTTCAGGCAGATAAGCGCAGCAGCAGCTAAGATGCCGACTTTGTGTTCATGGGCTCCATTCAAAGCAGCAGTCCTCGTCTCCACCCAGCCATATTTCCCCGGCCCTCCGGAAAGCACTGTGCGTGGATGGACTGTGTATGAGTGACATTTCTAGGCCATTAACACCCATTGCCATTCCCGTTCCAGAAATCCAGTGGTGAATTTTACAGAAGTCAATCTAATAACCTGACATTTAAGCCTTCCGTTTTAATGCAAGCCCCCGCAGCTCTGTCCCCATGTAAGAAACAATGGAATATGAAGTAGAGTCTAATAATGTTGAAGAGGGAGAACTGCTCCGTCTTGTCAGGTCCATTCATTCATTAACATTGTAAAGACTTCCTTTCTGAATCCTTTACATGTTGGAGTCAGTTTTGCAGCCAACAGCCACGGCCTCATTACTGCAATGAGAAGAGCTATGTGTGTTATGTAAGACCATGTCAATGAGAAGCTCACTTAGATATGTCACATTTGATTTGGAGTCTGAGAAGAACATTTTATTGGAAGATATTTCTTCTGCCAGACAGAAAAAGAAAATCATGCTGAAGGGCCTTCTATAAAACTACAACAGCCAAGGAAGGAACAGGGTTTATCATTCTGATATAATGCCATTTCAACTCATTTTCATCAAATAAGACACGTCTGATAGCAATAGTCATTTCGGTAAAATACTGATCAACTGTGTGAATGTTCTTTTAGGTCGTTTGTGTCCTGGGAGAAATAATCAAAGGCACCGGTTTCCAAATCATGTTCTCGGGAAGAATGATTCTGATGATCATGAGTCAGAGGCGAAGACGGCCAGCATAATTTTCTAGGTAAGACCTTTGTTTATCAATTCTGATGTCCAGTTAATTGAGCCACTGACAACACTAGACATGTCTCAAAGCACAAATCAAACCAACGCAAACCCTAATGATGACCCTGAAATGTATAGATTAGGGGTGTCAAAGTCAACGCGATAATAACACACGTTAACGCAAATTCATTTTTTAACACCGCTAATTTCTTTAGCGCATTAACGCAGTCGATCTTTCGGAGGTTGTAGCGGGCTCAGGTTTTAAAGCTACAGTGAAGATACTGGTATCGTATGCAACTAGAAAACCTAAGGAATCCATTGGTACCAACCATGTCATACTAGCATGTTGCAAAGGAGATTAAATAACGCTCCAAACTTGCGCTTAATTTTGACGAGGAAAAACTGTCATGGCCATTTTCAAAGGGGTGAAAAATGGGTTCTATGGGTACCCACGAGTCTCCCCTTTACAGACATGCCCACTTTATGATAATCACATGCAGTTTGGGGCAAATCATAGTCAAGGCAGCACACTGACACACTGACAGCTGTTGTTGCCTGTTGGGCTGCAGTTTGCCATGTTATGATTTGAGCATATTTTTTATGCTAAATGCAGTACCTGTGAGGGTTTCTGGACAATATCTGTCATTGTTTTGTGTTGTTAATTGATTTACTATAATAAATATATACATACATTTACATAAAGCAGCATATTTGCCCGCTCCCATGTTGATAAGAGTATTAAATACTTGACAAATCTCCCTTTAAGGTACATTTTGAACAGATACAAAATGTACGATTAATTTGCGATTAATTGTAATTAACTATGGACAATCATGTCATTAATTGTGATTAAATATTTTAATCGATTGACAGCCCTAGTATAGATATCAAGCTCTACCACCTGAGCCACAGCCGCCTGTATTTACTAGTTTTCACAAATGTAGATGATAGAGAAAATACAGAATAATTGTTTTATGGCACAACTTGACCCCTCTTCTGTTGCACAAATTGACACGGTTTTTGTAGTTTTATATTAATAATGTTGGAAAGAAAGAAGTCTACAACAGTGATGACGATGGTGGTCTAGATGTAGAAATTGAATGCAATGGCTTAAATTGCAGTTTTGAGAATCGTCCATTCCTGATCTTGTGGATGTTATTATAAGTTCAACATCCGAAACCAGACTTTAGACAGCTTGATGAACTTTACAAATTCAGAACTTCACTTGCAACTTGCCACACACGCTTACAATGATCAATTATACACAAGTCAGCCAGGTAATATAATTTGAAGATAATTTATCCTGTTGATTTTGCAGCGAAAGTACGAAAATGTGTGTGTGTGTGTGTGTGTGTGTGTGTGTGTGTGTTGGGGGAGAAGCAGGTGTAGGAGGGAAGAGGAGGGATGGGGTTTCCCTCTCTGTAGTCTGGCTGCAGACCTTTTTGAATAGCCCTGGGTTCAGAGCCTCGTTTGTCATGTGGACAGCTCTGCCTATGGCTCTGACACTCTGTGTGTGTGTGCGTGTGTGCGTGCGCGTGCGTGCGTGTGCATGCGTGCGTGTGTGTGAAGAGCCTTTGCATTTCCCTGCACCCAGTGGCATTCTCCGGCGCTCTCTCAATCAGAAGGTTTTGGGGATTTTGTTTGAATAATGCAAGTTATGAAAGATGGGATTCATTCACGGCCAAAAATAGCAAAAGCAGAATGAACCCCCCCTCAGGTGTGACTGCATGTGTGTGTGTGTGCGTTGGTGATGGTGTTTGTGAAAAC
The DNA here is from genome assembly GCA_916700995.1 of Hozukius guyotensis. Classification (NCBI taxonomy): domain Eukaryota; kingdom Metazoa; phylum Chordata; class Actinopteri; order Perciformes; family Sebastidae; genus Hozukius; species Hozukius guyotensis. The sequence continues at coordinate 28,576 of CAKALU010040322.1, forward strand.
CTATTACAGCTGATGGGCCAGAGTGATAGCCTGCTCACAGCTTTAGCGGCTGATGAGTGTGTGTGTGTGTGCGTGTGTGTTTGCGTGTGTGCATTATACATGGATCCCAATCTACAGTGATAGCCTTGGGTAATTAGAAAAATGCTATCGAGCTATTTGCCTACAAGATGCAATTTGTCAATGTTTCTCCTGTGATCAAAGCACAAATCTCTTTGCATATAAATGTACGGCATTAACATCAATAGACCTGAATGTTTTCTGTGTACCAATACGTTGTTTGTGTGTACTTGACTCTGTCTGTGTTCTATTATTATCTACTACCCCTCTTTAATGTTTGGTTTCACTATCTCAGTGGGGCTAATCTGTGTGTGTCTTTGTGTTCGTGTTTGAGTGTGTGATATTCATCAAGTATACCAGCAATTTCCTCAGAGTACAGTGTCAACAAAGACTATCTGGGGACCAGTCAGCAATCCAATGAAAGATGCACCTGGGTGTTTTTTTCCCAGTCACAGCAGGAAGGCTCCATGTATTTTGTATTTGGTACACAACTGTGTGAACATCACTGTGTGTGTGTGTGTGCATCTCACACTGTCATCCTCAAAAGAAATAGATTTCATATTCTCTGTAGCTTACCTGCCTTTACACCCTCTCCCTCGAGATGGATGCCTCTTCATGCTCCCATGACTGCATGTGTGTGTGGGGGGTGTGTGCTCATGTGTGAGAGGATGAAGGACAGAGCACGAGTGCATGAGGGACAGGGAACAAGAAGGGGTGGGAAAGCAGCTGAGATCATTCACATGCTTCATAAGACGACAAGACAAGTGCTGAGAGAACGTACGATTTTCACATTTTCTCCTTCCCTATTTCTTCCTGTGTGTCTCTCTCTCCAGTCTGGTTCTATTTTTAGGCTCCCTGTTGTGTGTCGCGGTTACTATAGTAGTTAAGAACAACAGAAACAACAGCATGAACACCTGTAAAAGCTTTCCAACACAGTAGCCCAGCAACAAATCATACCTGTGTAAAACTTCAAATATTTGATGGTTAGCCTATGGATCCACTTCCAGGTTGGCAAAATACCCAGTTTTTCAAAGGACTGATGCTATAATTCATACATTTTTTATTTCTCCCCTTTAGTTTTATTAGCAAAGAGCCATGAATCAAACATTGACCCACTCATTTATAGCAAGCACTGATCAACTATTTCATCAGCTGAAATCACAAATGTCGCTGGCAGCAAATTATATAAGTGGTCAACACATTCTCACTCCTAACTCGTCAAATAGCGCCGTTTGGTCAGTGCCCCTCGGCATCAGAGACCGATGCACAGGGTTCCCCTCTTGTATTACTTTTGTATTACATTGGAAAGGACGGCGTGTCAATATACGCTCGTTACAAGTTTAGTGTCCTTTCAAAATAAACTTCCGTTTTCACAGGAAGTTAAGTTTAGGCAACACAACCACGTAGTTCGGTTTAGGAAAAAAACGGTTGACGTTAACTTCACTGACGTATGACTGTGACTAACTGATCACGTGACTAACGGCTCACGGGACTACGTGACAAAATAAGTCACCGGTTACTTATAGTTTCACACGGGCCACAAACAGTGGTCTCCTGGGTGTA
>CAKALU010040327.1:0-26231 GCA_916700995.1 Hozukius guyotensis
AGGACGGTCCTGCTTCGTCTTCTCTTGCTGTCCTCTTCAATAGTCTCACAAGGACATCGTGCAGAGAGGTGTCTGGGTATTCATCTTCTGAGACCTTTGTCCTGTGCTGCCAGTCAGTCTTTGTGTAAGGACAGGTCCTCCTTTGAAGCCTCCTAGTCGTCCTAGTCCTATCCATTGCAGGCGCTGAATTCATTTCTGACGGAGCTCTACGAATCAGAAAAACACAGCGGAACAAATGGAAATTGTAATTTTTTAAAAAGTATTTCCAGGTATTAACTCTGAATTAGTGCTTACTCCTAAATAAGTCATATTAACATGAGTGACTGGATTTTTCACTTACCTCAACTTGTTCCAAGAGCCGGAGAAGAGAGAGAGTTAGTGTCCTCCGCTGAGTCTGTCAATGATAAAGTTTTTAAGAAGTTTCTAACAGCACAACTCTCAGAGCAACGAGATGTGTCTGAGTGTGTCTAAATGTGTCACTGTGTCTGTGTCCTGAGCTTCTAAGGAGTGTTGGAATGTTGTCATCATGATGTCATAAGGGCATCACAGCCAAGTTCTTTCCGGAATATGCAAATGAGTGTGTTTAGAATAAGTTGTGTATGTGTATATATTTGAATGTATATATTGAATATATATTGAATTCATTAACGGTCCCATATTGTAAAAAGTGAAATTTTCATGTCTTTTATATTATAAATATTCTGTCCGTTTGTGATTTCACAAATATACAATATTTAGACCATTACACGGTTTTAAACGTAAAACATTCTAAATGTGTCCCAGTTTATTTCCTGTTGCAGTGTATGTTAATGACATCAGCTGACAGGAAGTAAACATGGACCCAAACTGTTGCCAGGCAACGCAATTCCGTTGAAATGTACTAAAACGGAGCATTTCAGACAGAGGCTAAATACAGGTATATTCAAGCAGACAGTGTGAGGAAAATAAAGGTTTTTTTGAACATTACAGCATGTAAACATGTTCTAGTAGAAACACAAAAGTATGAACCTGAAAATGAGCACGATATGGGACCTTTAACTCTGAATTAGTGCTTACTCCTAAATATGTCATATTAACATGAGTGACTGGATTTTTCACTTACCTCAACTTGTTCCAAGAGCTAGAGAAGAGAGAGAGTTAGTGTCCTCTGCTGAGGCTGTCAATGATAAAGTTTCTAAGAAGTTTCTAACAGCACAACTCTCAGAGCAACGAGATGTGTCCGAGTGTGTCCGAGTGTGAAACTGTGTCTGTGCCCTGAACTTCTGAGGTTTGTTGGTATGATGTCATCATGATGTCATAAGGGCATCACAGCCAAGTTCTTTCCGGAATATGCAAATGAGTGTGTTTAGAATAAATTGTGTATGTGTATATATCAGAATTGCGTTGCTAGGCAACAGTTTGGGTCCATGTTTACTTGTCAGCTGATGTTATGTTATGTTATGTTATGTTATTGATGTCATCGTTTGCTGGCTGTATAGCCAGAGAGATGCATGCAGGGAAAATCTGGTCAAAGTGCCCAGAAGATCTCTACTGATCTCAAAGAGCAGTATACCCAACACTGAAATAGCAGCTTCTCATTTTTAGCCAGGGCAGACAGCCACTTTCTCTGCTGAAAATAGCAAACGTTACCAGCGGCAGTTTCATATCAGCGAGTAACTTCACAACATGCTAAAAGTAAACTGTTCTGTGGTCATTTTCTCTGTACACAGTTAAAGATCATTTGTGAGGGAAGAAGCTCCACTCTGTAACATCTGTACATTCATGAGTGGACCGGAGAGTTTTCATAGTTCCCCACAACTCCAGCAGATTGACTGATCGCTTCACGTCAAATTCAGGAGTCACATTTTACCAGTTAAACATTCATTCATATCCTATAAATTATTTAAGCTTATCAACTTCATAGTTTTGAATCAGGACCTTCAGTTTTTGGATGTAGACGCTCGTGACAAATCAGGTGTATCAAATTTTGAAGGCTACAGCGGCATTATTTCAGTGTGTCAGATATATATTTAATCAACATTTAGATAAATATAAGTATTGGATCAGACTTGGCAAGTCCCTCCCCTTCCGGTGGACCACCATGGGACCTTATTTTGGAAAAAATACGAACGGTAGTCAACGGCGAGAGAAATGTTTTTTTGATTGCGTTTGAATTGCGCCACGAATCACACATATGATGTTTGTCAATTTAAAACATAATTTTCAAGTCCAGAAAGTCTCAGTTTGTCGTAGTATCATTTAGTTTTGTGTAAAACCGTTCAGTGAATAAACTTCACCAACACCAGCTAGCTAGCTAACTTAACTACGTTCCAGTCGAGAGATGAACCGTTATCTGACCTGATGTGTTTTATCCAGCGACTCCTGATCTTTTTATCAGCCGGGAAGTGAAAAGAAGGATCAGACCCGTTGCTGGTGTGAGTTCATCCCAGTAGGAAACACACAGACATCGTAGCTTCAGAGAGAGAGACGTCACTACCACACTGTTGGATGTGTCGTCTTTCTAATTACTTATTTTCACAGTCTGATACTTCAACAGTTTTACAACAAACTGAGACTTTCTAGACTTGAAAATTATGTTTTAAACTGACAAACATCATATGTGTGATTCATGGTGCAATTCAAACGGGATCAAAAACACATTTGTCTCTCGTCGCTGACTACCGTTCATATTTTTTCCGAAATAAGGTCCCATGGTGGTGCACCGGAAGGGGTGGGACTTTGCCTAACTATTTGGGGCATCCTTTGTAAATAGAAGGGAAAATCAGCACAGTAACGTCTGCAGCAAAGTGTAAATATACAGTATATGGTTAGTTTTATAGCATTTTGATCTCTGTCACCTTATGTTTCACTGCAGCAAACACAAGACATCAGTGTGGACCGGATCGCAGTTCACTGGTGTCTTCCATTGCTGTTGCAAGAAGATGACTCAGAGATGTTCTACACCTGCAAGCTGATGAACACTTTACAAAGGCAAGAAATAGTAGGCAGGGCATTTCATTGAAAATGTATCAAAACCAACATTACCACTATCTAACTGACCTAACTTAAGTCATATTGATATGTCTGATAAATTAATTCTCAAAGAAAAGATGTTGCTTATGCCTTTCAATGCACAGCAACACATCTCAGCTCACCCTAAACAAGGAAGTCAGCGTTGTGAGTCGCGTCTGGATTCATTCCAGACAGAGAAAGTCAGTCAGCATCATTCCATCTAAAACTTTCTTGTGATTTATTGAATATAGTATTCACAACAAACATGGTTTGGACATACAGTATATACTGACCTTCCAGACAATAAGTCAGATCTCTAGTTCTTGGGAACTTCAACTCCGATATTAAAATTTGTACACATACAAAAGAGTCATAACTTCTCTTAGATATAAGGATAGTTTAGGAGAAGCATAGTCAAATAATGGATGTTGACAAGGGTAATCATGTCTACTAATAAATGTTAAAACTAATAATTACGTTGACTTGTATAGACACTGTAAGATTGATTATTAAAATTAAAGGTGGGAGAACATGTGATCAATAACTGAAGTAACTTAAAAATCTGAGTAGAAAATAGATTCAAGTGTAATATAAACTATTTAAAATACTTCAGTTGTGAAAACTGAGATAACGACAGTTGGGTCGGACAGAGATGTTACGATCTGATTAGTTGAAAAATAGATTATATCTGGTAAGAAGACTTTGTAACACCTTGCTATGAACATTATATGATGGAAGGATTGAACCTATGGCAGCGTGCGATATGGCTGGGCGACTTCACCTAAAAATTTATATAACGACTAATATTCAAATTTACCCAGGCAACAATAAAAAATAAAAAAAAACACAAAACCATGATAATGGATCGGAGTAACATTTATTTAACAGCTAGTAGTTAAGCAAGCAACTCTTTAGGAATACTTTACAAAAATAGAAAAAGAAAAATTCTATTTTTTTCTTTTATAATATTATCATTCGATCTGCACACCGAGCTCTGATTGGTCAGTGGGCGGTGCTTTTATACAAGTTGATCTGTTATCTGAAACATAACCTGCTCCGGAGCAGGAAGTTACCTGAAGTTACCTCGCTAGCCCCAAATCCTGCTTCGTAGGAAGGCCTCTGGACTTTTCCCTGAGGGGTTTGCATGATGTTCTCCCCATCTTCATGTTTGTTTCTTCTCGGTGCCCTGATTGGCTCCCATATAACCCTCAAAAACATGTATGTTGAATTTGTTCTAATTTTCATGATAGATGTATATATATAGATGATAGATTATGCACAAGTTTTGGTTCCACAAAATAATGTAACTATTTCTAATGTGTTAAGAGGGTGTGTTTGTAACGCTTTCTGCACCTTTTTGTATAGGTAGCGCCCTGTGTTCGTAAACTTAATTCCCAGGTTGGCTCTAGTTAAACCCTTATTCCTGTTGTTATTTTATTTTAATAACCCAGAATTATTTCCACCCTATATCGTATACATGTGGCTTCACTGTGGTTATGTTTATACCTAAGAAAAATCACAGAACAACTATGTCCCCAACAATTTACTCAACACTTATTACCTAAAAGGGAATGATAATATCAAAATATATAAAATAAAAAAGGTTCATAATACTCTCAAAAATAGTATACCAAGAAAATATCACTTTGACCTTTCACAGAGATAAACAAGTCAGTATTAACCCAAATCAATTTTCTATGCTCCTTTAACCTTCTGAGGTCACTAGCATATATTTTACCCTTTAATGTACTTGGTCTAGCCAAAATTACCATAAAGCAGTACCAAAGAATATGAAATGAACTCTTATGGTTTATTTTACTTCACCAAAAATAACCTGGTGGGCCCACACACACACACTCTCACACACACACACACACACACACACACACACACACTCACACACACACACACACTCACACACAAGCCGGCAAACAGAAAAGGACCATTAATGAAAACAGCCCCGTTGCATGCCTGGTCGATGCTTGGGAACATGGTGGCCAGAACCAGTTGAGACCGTTTCACTCTAACCGAGCCAAAACAATAAGAGCTGAGTACTCACGGTAGCGTAGCAGAGTTTGTGTCACAGAGTCCTAATGTTGCATCTCCAAGCGGGGTGCAAAAAACTGTCTGGCTGATAGCTGACCGTGGCAGGCGGGTGAAATCTTCTTTCTCCCTCGTAGCCAGAGGAGCTACCAGGCTTCATCCGGGTCACCTGGAGCGCTATCTGGGCAGTCCTCAATGTCATTCGGCGATAGTTAGCTTGACTAGTTAGCTGGAAAGGCTAACGGCGCAATATCAGCTATGGTGTCGATAGTCACTTAACTACTTGCAATGTATACATACAGTGTTACACTGGCTTGCAGTCCTATGCTCTAGTTTCCACAGCACTATAACTTGCAAACACACTTTACACCGTAAATCTCTAATTACTACGTCTCTCAGTCTTCTTTCTGTTCCACTCTCTTCTCTCCAACTCCTCCATCCCGCCGCTCCCTCACTTCTATTGCTCGACCACCCGTTCCTCGCTAGTCCCGCCCCACAGCCAATCACAACCAGGTAAAAGTGGCATGACACATAAACAACCAATTACATGTAATAAAATTAAACCTTATAGGTTGTACTCAAAGTAAACCACATGCTCACTATTACACTGCAACCAATCTATTTAAAGTGACACAACATACTGTATGTTTATATTGAACTGAACATGAAAATATCAACCAAAACATATTTATTCTGAGCAGAACCACCAGGAAACTGGTAGTAGACAAGGAAATCACCCAAAATGGCACTCAGGGGCAGAACAAATTGCCCTGGGGCTACATGTTAAAAAAAAATTTGTGCGATAATAAAATACAAAAAAGAAAACAGATTACATATCCATAACAGACTGAGAGTATTTAATCAAAGTTGTAATTGTACATTTTTGGGCATATTTTCCAGGAGGGTGCAGACCGCCAGTCGTTGATCCCAATTTTCGTAGTGGCCAAACGGCGGCACTGCAACTTCCGTGTCCGTCACGTGATGCCATTGGGCTCAAAAAGACTTTTCCCCATAGACTTACATTGGGAAAGAGACGTCTGTAACACAGGGGATAATTTTTTTTAAGTAAATCAACTTCCCAGTACCAACACTTGAATAGCCCTTATTTAAATCATGAGGTCTTAAAGGCTGTAAAATGCACTAATAGCTGAATCCAAAGTTATTTCCCTTCCTCTGATCGCCGAAAGAACCGGGTTACCTGCTAATTGACAGACATGACAGGTGCGACAATGGTTAACAACATCAGATTTTAAAACTGGCCAGAAGAAGTGTTTCAAAATGAGATTGTAGGTTTTATTAACACCCAAATGCCCAGCCCACGGGCTTTCGTGTGCCAGAGTTAACACATGCTCACGATAACTCGTAGGAACAAGAATTTGGTGAATGACATTCCAATCAAATCCAGCAGTTATCATTGGAGACCATTTACGCAAGAGAATGTCATTTTCAACAAAATACTGTGCTTCATGGTTACTTGATTCACTTCTTACCGTGGCAGAAAAACATTTTCTAAGGCTTTTATCGGCTTGTTGAGCAGCGATGAGCCGCTCCCGAGTTACAGGCAGCCGGAGCTCAGGAGATGCGGTGGTAATAGTTACCGGTTCCTTTACCCCCTTAGGAGGAGAATCGGGCGTCACGTTGGCGTCTAGTTAACTCTTACCTGTGAAAACTTTCAACAACACTCTGTCCGTTAGATCAACATCATTCATCTTCTCAGTCTCTGCTTCTGCAGAAAGCTTCTGTGTCTGTGCGCGCGTAATTATGCATGAGGGAAACAAAGCAGGCAGTGCCGAATCATCGCTGTTAGCGGAGAATTTTGGGATGACGGAGAGTGTGGGTGTAGTGTCTAACACCACAAGTGCAGGCGTCACTTTACCCCCAGCAATATCATTCCCCATCAACATTACGATGCCACGGATCGGCAACGCCGGGCAGACCGCTACAGGGAAGAAGCCGCTTATTAATCAAGACTGCACATGAACCCTATGCACTGGCCCCAGAACGCACACAACATTTCAATACCACTGAGCATCGTACTGTAGCCACAAGCAGACTGCTCGGAAAATGGTGACGCTTTGGCAAGAATGACAGACTGGGAACCCCCAGTATCTGAATAGGACGCTGATCACCTGGCTCGCAGGTTAGCGACACAAAGCCCTCTAAAATAAACGGCCTGAAACAGGGATCAGGGCTATCGTCATCGTACGGGTCTGTGGGATTTCCAATTTGTCCTGATTTAATCAAGCCAATGCCTTTGGGCTGGCGCACAGCCGGAGACGGCTGTTGCTCCTCACGCTTCAACAACAAACAATTTGCAATGACGTGCCCTGCCCTGTGGCAGTAGAAACACTCTCTCTCCTCTTTACGCACGGGAGGAGCTCGGCTAGGACAGCTATCAAAAGAAGCAGTGGGAGCGAAATGAAGTTTATCAGAAGGAGGAGTGAACGTAACCTTGTGTGTAAGCACGTACTCATCAGCCATAACAGCTGCAGCAGATAAAGATTTTACCTTCTGTTCATTTAAGTACACTACCATGTGCTCGGGCAAACATTTCTTAAACTCCTCTAACAACATCAATTCACGAAGGGCAGAAAAATCTTCACATTTAGAAGCAGAACACCATTTGTCGAAGAGACTTCCCTTATCCCTTGCAAACTTCAGATAGGTTTGGGTGGCAGACTTTTTATGGGCTCTAAATTTTTGCCTATAAGCCTCTGGGCTCTTGGGCTTTACCATGTAATCTACATTGTAACAGTAGGGACCACACATCTGAAGGCCACTTAAGAGCCAGAGCAATGCGCTCAAAGGCGCTGAAGTAGGAATCCACTTCAGTTTCCCGGAAATTTGGAACTAAGGCGATATGTTTGCTGATATCAAAGGCTCTATGTGAGAAACTAGCGAGCACTGAGGGTGTGTCAGCTGACGCAGAAGCTGCCTCTGCAGTGAGAGTCTCCTTCTGCAAGTCAAGCTCCAGCTAACATGGCCTCTATTTCCACCTTCTTGGCTTGCAGGCGGAAGTCAAGCTCTGCCTGACGTTCCTGTGCATGTTTCTGAGCCTCCAGGTGGAGACGAGCTAGGCGTACCTTTTAATGTGCCTCGTCTCGAGACCCTGAAGAACCAGGTGATAAGGGATCGTAGCGAGGGAGAGTAACCGGCGTCTTAGCCCGGCCCTCCGCCTCGAAGACGATACCCGGGGCTACTTTCGGCCCTAGCTCAGCCGCTGAGTTCCTCCCTCAGGTTGAGAACTACCCTCGGCAAGGGTGCCATCATCCTGAACACTGGACTTTGTAGGCACCAACAAAACAATCACCCCCAACTCCACTAGTTTATTCACAACCAAAACCTCAAGATCCTTCTTTACTAGCTGTTTGGATGCCGAGAAACCGAAGTGGCTAGCAATCGCTAACAGATCGTCCTTCCTACACACAGCAATTTGGTCACAGGTGGGATTTTTGAGACACCGATCAAAAATTAAACGCCATTCCACACCCGGTGAAAACAATCAATCACTAACAATTTAACAAGTGATTCACGGGAATAGTTAATATCCCGGACGAGCCCCCATTTATGTTACAACCCAAAGGTGGTGTAGGGGTAAAGGAGGTAACATACAGCCGGTGTTATCAGGCAATCACTTGTTTTTATTGCCGTGAATGAAATTAAAGCAGAATAAAGGGTACAATGTTTGGATTATAACAACCAAAAACGAGGGTTTCGGGTGGCTCGAAAATATATCAAACAAAGCACACACCCTAGCCCTGAATACTCACTAACAACCAAACAACTAACAAATACTCTACTCAAAAGGAAGATAAACCACAAATGAGTACCTCAGAAAAGTTAACATCCAATAATACTAAAGTCCACTGACTCCAGTTAGACCTGTACACAACACACTAGTTAACAATATCGCAGTAGTTTCGAGAGGCACGGGGGGGGGGGTCATGGTAATCACTGCCCGCCATGGCCTAGTCACAGCTGGCTTTTAAATCTTGACATGCGGCACAGCAGGCTGGTGATTGGATAAACAGCGGTGACGTATTGGAGGCAGGACCACAAATGGCGGGAAACTGAGGGCATCCACCTGAGGGCATCCACCTGAGGGCATCCACCTGAGGGTGGTCTGGAGGCGTCGCCCTGAAGGGGATCCCCCAGAGGTGACGTCATCTCGGAGTGAAAGGACAGCAGAGCGATCCAGAAAGGGAAGAGCAGAAGAGAGACCGCACAGCACAGCAATATACAACAACAACAATAACGAGCGGTCACTCGGAGCCCGTAACACATGTATACTAAATATTCCACTCAATATGACATATAATTCTATGTTATTAAAAGACAAATTATTTGATCATTTGACTTAAAATAGTGTGACAGAAATCTCTGGTCCGACGAGGGTCATCTGACACAATTATTTTGTGTCAGGTGTACTCATAACTTTCATGTTACTGAACTGAAAGTTTTGTATGCAAGCTGCTTCCAATAAATATTTAGGTAGAATGAGCGAATTGGGATTTAGCTGAATAATTAAAAGAAATATGTTAATTTGACTTTAAAATTACAATATACAATTGTTGTTTTTGCATAAAATGACTAAGTTATGACAAACCATTTTGTTTGTGTTCAATAAACACATAAAGACCCATTCAGCAGCCTGGTAATTTTATGTCATATTAACAGAGAATATATATGTTATACAACATATATATCATCTGTTAATATGACATATAATTATATGTTCAAACAACACAAATAATTTAGTTGTGTGATTAAAAAGGTTCTGTTGAACTGACATATATTTCTATGCCGACAACGGTCATGTGACACAATTATTTTGTGTCTGGTGTACTCAAAACTTTCATGTTACTGTATTGTACTAAACTAAAACTTTTGAGTGCAAGCTGTTTCCAATTAATTTTTAAGTTGAGTGAGCGAATTCGGATTTACAGTGTAGACATGAACAAGCATCGCTCAAAACAGTGAGGCGACACACGTCAGCTAAAACCACAATATCACTCTATATTTCAGCTTCTTGGCAGTAATGTTAGCTGACCAGACGAAGGTCCATGAATCAATGCTGATCCTAGTGTTGGCTTTTCCTGCTTCAGCCTCCCGATTTAATTTCTGTGTGTGTAGTGTGCGCGCATGCACGTGAGAGGTGGAGCGAAAGAGCGAGAACGAGCGCGGTGTGTGAGTGAAGGCAGGCAGAGGAGCAGAGTACAGCAGAGACTCCGGCCCTGGAGACCAAAGCTACGGTCTCCCCCGCGTCCTCCGACCGACCAGCCAACACTGTTTAACAGACGGGCTTCACTAGATACAACTTTGCGGTTTTGGTGCTTCCGTGTAGTTTGTGTTGGAGTCTTGTCTGAACAGTGTAGCCACACGCGAGCGCCCATGGGACACCGACCCGGATTGATTTATACGTGTAAGAAGTTACAAACAGTCCCTTTAAGTTTTAATAGCCCATAATAGCAACCTCAGGCCAATCAAAACTATTGTAACATGTCAACTAGTGTTGTAGCAACAATACCAGATCAGTTATTGTGATTGGCTGTAAAGTTTTAAAGAGCTATGATGCCCCAACCTTTTCTGGCCCATTTTGCACAATGGCCCATATTGACCTGACTTCACCCTGTAGTTCGGTTGCCTAAACCGTGACGCCAAGGGGTCCTTGCCAGGTAACGAGGTGGGAAATAGAACGGGTTGGGGAACACAGGACATTGGGAACATCTAGGATCCTTTGTCATGTAACCATTTTGGGCCATATAAATCTGGGGAACGTAGGAATGAGCCCTTATTTCATTCTATTGTTATTTTGCATATTTTTAAGCCTCGCCAGTTATTCTTTATTTCTATTTGGTCTTTATGACTATATGGTTAACAATATATTATGATGTTCCCCATGCTGTTGTAGGCTACTGTTTGGAAAATGCGAAACAAGGTTAAGACTTCCGGTCACAGTTATAAATTCCTATTGAAGAACATTTAGATCAAAATAAAAGCCTCACCGAGTTTTAACATTTGACGCTATATAGTAACGTGAGCGGCCCACTGCTCTTAATACCAGGATGGGTAAAATGCAGAGACTTAATGTAACTGTGTACTGTTCTGTACAATGTGTGACAATAAAAGTTGATTTTCAATTACAGGTCATAAAAAGGCACCGCTACAGGCGTCGAAACTGTAAAACGTCTACTGGATGACTGACAGCAGTCAGTCCATGTTGAAATGTCATGATTCAAGTAACGTTAATGCTAATATGGTCCTCACTGATATCTAGTCCACCAGAATGAAACGAGCTGAAATAGATTTTATTTTGAAGGCTCATGTAGCATACATCCGGTCTTATTGTGTTAACTCCTGCTAACGTGACCCAGCCACGGGACACCGCTTGTTATTTGTTGCAGCGCTGCTTCCGCGTGCATCACGTGGCCTGTCCACCCGGAAGAGACAGCAGCATCATGGAGCAGACAGCGGGCTGCAGAGGAGACAGAGGAGACAGAGGAGACCGGTCCACCCGGAGAGACAGCAGCATCATGGAGCAGACAGCGGGCTGCAGAGGAGACAGAGGAGACCGGTCCACCCGGAGAGACAGCAGCATCATGGAGCAGACAGCGGGCTGCAGCAGAGACCGGTCCACCCGGAGAGAGCGCTTTGAATGCCTGACAGATGCCTACAGATGTTTCCTGATGGGATCGTGTCCCAGCCGAAGCGCTGCGGATCTGGCTCGCGTGATATTTTCCGGTGTGTGTGGACCAGTCCCCGGCGAGGAGGAGGACAGAGAGTGTCCTCCTGCAGAGAGCTGCTGTGCCAGCAGCGTGGAGCTGAGCTGCATCAGCGTGACTCTGGTGGAGAAGATGACCTCCACCCTGACGTCAGGGAGCCTGTCTCCAGCAGGGACGTCATACTGCGTGGACATCCTGACGGTGTTGTTTCAGGACATGGATCTCATGTCACAACTTGTAAGTTCCCCCCCTCTCCTCAGGCTGACTAACAACACCACCACATGTTAACATCGTGCGTGTGTTCTCCAGTGACCTCTCACTGTTCCACAGATCCTCCTGTTCCAGACTGAGGACCAGATCATCTCACATCTGGCTGCAAAGACTGTATCCACGTGTGTTTTCTATCAGCTCTACAGATCTGTGAGTTGTGAGGACTGTATTGTGTGTTTTTAAAGTCACTGACTGAGGTTTTAGCCGAGTTTGCTTCGAAAACTTAAACAACTTTAACAAATATTGAGATTTTTAACAAAGACTGCGATTTGAAAATTGCAGTGGGCCATATTGTGATTTCGATAAGATTTGGATTAATTGTGCAGCCCTAAAACTGTCATACAATAGAAGAACTGTCTAGGTTATGATGGCAGTTAATTGGAATTCCGTAAGTGGGAGCGTAGTATCTCCACTGTCAACACTGTCACCACATTCCTTAACCTTTACCAAAGTACATGAATTTACAGTCATATATCAGCTTCTTTCTAGAAAATTATAGGAAAGTAAAGCTCTGTACATTCAATCAGCCTCTTCACTGTTTATTGTCATAGAAAACTGCATGAAGTAAATGACACAGTGTCTTTGAACACATGCAAAAAAAAAAAAACCTGCAGTGATTAGCAGTGGTAATTTGACCAATACTAGCTTCATAGTATTTGACATATTGTACTATGTTCCAGCAGTATATGTGTATAATATCTACTTTCCTCTCCCAGGGTACAGTCAGTCCTGTCTGGCAGCAGAAGTGTGTGCAGGCATTTTACAGCTCAGCCCCCGGTCCTGAGTTGGATTGCTGTCTGTGGTCACTGACTGAAGTCTTAAAAAGACTTCTTAAAGGAGCTCATCAAGGTAAAACCACTTGGTTTTTTCATTCATTACTATCTGCACTGAGTGGCTCGAAAAATTTGTTACAGGAAGAATATTGAGAATGCAAACTATAGCCTGGTTAATACTGGGATTTTACTGATGGAGATGAGTTTAAAAATAACAAGGTGCTGTGTTAGCTGGGGCCTGTTCCATAAAGGGAGCTAAGAAAAGTGGGGCTTCAAGTCCAAAACCTGACTTGAATGAACCTAACAAATCAGGTAGTGATGAATTTGATGTCGTAGAACAAAACGTTAAAATGTCTTGAGCTTGTGTTAACCACAGACCTTATTTCAGGCATCTAACTAAAAACCCATTGACTTCAGATTTGAGGTTACCTCGCTAACCCCACCTCCTGCTTCATAGTACAGGGTTTCGTAGTACAGGTTGCTCGCAGTTTGATCATTGTTGTGTTGTGGTGCCTAATCTTTCATTTTGAATGCATGTGTTTTCTTCCATCAGAGATCCTTGTGAAACTTCTGGCAGCTCTTGACTCCAGCTTAAGTACTGTATGTTCAAAGTTTCTCCCTGAAGAGAGAGAAGAGGTAAGGCAGTGTTCGGTGGATCTTACCAGCAGCAGCAGCAGACGCTGGGGAACAACATTCTGTCTCCTGCTGGACCTGCTGGAGGTGCTGACTGCATCCAGTTTGATGTGTGGAGCTGGTGTCTGTCTGAAGAGTCAGAGAATAACCCACCTTCGCTCCTCAGCACTCCTGACAACGATCAGTGGCTCTTCACAATATTTTGTCAAAAAGCGAACGCTGCTGCTTCTGAAGAGAGCGGTGCTCCAGAAGGCCGGAGAGGACTGGGCTTTAGGAGAAGTGCCGTTCGCCGGGCTGAAATACGAGCACTTCAACTCTGATATGAGCACGCTGGCTCAGAGTGTGTTAACAGCAGTGGCTACTGACTGGTTGCAGAGTGTTCAAGTGGAATCCGCCTCTTTCTTTGGGGGGACCAGACACGTCCGAGATGAGGAGGGTCAGAAACCAGACTGTGTGATGATGAGAGCTGTCAGCCTGCTTCTTCTCAAGTCCATGGAGCTCCACATCCAAACAGCTGGGGGAACAGGTGAGGAAAATCTCAACACTGTTGCACATACAGTATATATTAGGGATGCACATCGGTATCGGGTCCGATACTGTGTACTCGTACTCGCAAAACGGCTCCGATAAAACAGCACCGATACCACTTTACGGTGGTGCGCCCGACCCCGTTGGGCCGGGATCCCACCTCAGCCGGCGCGCACCGGCCCTCACTTTCATTGCAGCACAGGGTTTTGCTTGCACCCTCTGACTCGCGCGTGCGTTAGACTCCTTGGTCCGTGTTTCAAGACGGGTCGGGTGGGTTGCAGACATCACCGCAGACTCCTGGCGCCTTTTACGTGGGCCGAGCCCCGATCTGGCGGCACGACGCAGTTGGGGCGCACTGAGGACAGTCCACCCCGGTCAACAGTCGCACCGGGAGCAGGGTGCCTCTCCCGGCGGGGAGAGAGGGCACAGCAAGCCCTTTGTCCACGGTGCGGCGAGGTCCGGGCGGGGAGCGCTGTAAAGCTGTGCCAGGGGTCTGCGGCGATGACGGCAACCCACCCCATCATTCCACATTAATTCTCACGTTGCTTTGTAACTGCTGGATGTGCAAATAAGCAACTGTTTGCTAAAAAGCTGACGATATGTCGATGTTCTGTTCGCAACTTGTTTTGGCTGACCTCAAGCGGCCAAATAATCAGTTACGCAAAGTTTTCTCTAGATTTCGGTAATCATGATGTGTAATCTTGGTAGGTTTTTACAAACATTTGTGTTGCTAAGGTGCCAAATTAGATATATTAGAGGTTTGGGGAAACAGTTTTCAGTCGTAATCATAATAACCAACATTTGGAACAAGAGAATAAGGACCCAGCACAGCTGCTTTTACTTTAGGTGAGTATTTCATTTCTGTCCTGTTTGGATTATAGCACAGGGTGTACAGTTTTCACCGTAGCAGTAACACATGACAGCACCAGCGTCCTTGTGGGTCAGTAATGCAGTAAGAAGAGGAATTGTGGACACCCTGGCTGTATTCCCACAGCAGGGAGGCACACTCCTCTCAATATGAGTTGAGTGGTCATGCTGATACGTCCCTGTGTCATCTCTCAGCAGGGGCGGACAGTGCCACGGAGGTTTATAGGTGTCTGCAGAGTCTGTGGGGCTTCCTGAGGCGGTGCAGTGTCCAGCTGACCGAGGTCACTCACGGCTGCTGCTGGGTCAGCCTGCTGTTTGGAGAACAGGACGACGACATGATGGAGGCAGCCAAAGCTTTGTTTTCCATATTCCTCCATCACAGGTACAACACATATGCAGATGCATGTTTCATCTATTTTCATCCACATGACACGCACACAAAATTAACAGGAACAAGGGTGTCGATACGGATCATGATCCGGAGTCAGGAATTTTTTTAAGGATTCCGATCAGCCAGAACATTAAAGGTCCCATATTATAAAAAGTGACATTTTCATGGCTTTTATATTATAAAGCAAGTTTAAGTGCTTTATAAATACTGTGAAAGTATCGAAATGCTCAATATACAGAGAAACACACACAACTCGTTTTCAGAAATTGTGCGTTTGAAACAAGCCGTCAGGATTTCTATTCTGTTTGTGATGTCACAAATATACAATATTTAGACCATTACACAGTTTTAAATGTGAACATTCTAAATGTGTCTCAGTTTATTTCTTGTTGCAGTGTATGTGAATGACATCAGCTGACAGGAGGTAAACATGGACCCAAACTGTGGCTTAGCAACGCAATTCCATTGAAATGTACTAAAACGGAGCGTTTCAGACAGAGCATGAATACAGGTATATTCAGACAGACAGAATGAGGAAACTAATGTGTTTTTTTTTACATTACGGCATGTAAACATGTTCTAGTAGAAACACAAAATACAAGTATGAACCTGAAAATGAGCACGATATGGGACCTTTAAGACCTCAGGGTATAACACATGCGCAGTGTAGCTGATGACGCGTTGATGACGCGTTGATGACGCGTTGATGACGCGTTGATGACGCATGACCCCGCCTTCTTCCTCCTTCTGAGAGCAGAGAGATACGTGTGTGTGGATGTGTGGCGAGACTCCGAGGTGGGGCGGGAGCTGCTGGCCGTCCGCGGTGAGAAAGAAAAAAGCAGTAGCTGACGGGATGAGAGACAACGTAGTGTAACGTTATACAGACATAACAAGGTACAGCCAGCTGTGATCAGGCACCTTGGCGGAGGTATGAGCTCTACGAGTGCCATTCTAGTTTTCAAATGTAATGGGGAGTGTGGATACAATTCTTCCAAAATATTGAAAATTGCTATTTCTCTTATAAATTACAGACTGTGTGTGATGTATCAAATCTCTTTACTTCATGCAGCACAGAGAGAAGAGCCATATGGTTTTTCTCTGACTAGACCAGGGGCCTGCAACCTGCGGCTCCGGAGCCTCATGCGGCTCTAGCTCCTCTCCAGTGGCTCCCTGTAGATTTTTAAAAATGGAAATAACTGTTTTTTGTTTACATTTTTATTTATCATTGTTGTAGGTCTATGGTACGACGGTACGACAGAGTATTAGGGCCACACTGAGGAAAAAAAATAAATCTGAGATTCCGGGAATAAAGTCATAATATTACGAGAATAAAGTCATAAGTTTACGAGAAAAAAAAGTCGTAATATTATGAGAATAAAGTCATAATATTATCAAGTAGTAATTTTACGTGTTATTTTATTTTTTTCTCGTAAAGTTATGAGATTCTCGCGTGATCTCGTGACATCGCGAGAATCCAGCTGTTGTGCAAGGTAACTTTAACACCCCCTTCAACCAGAGAAGAGAAACAGGGAAATCTGTGAAATCAGCTGGTTGCAGTCCAGGTGAAGGCAGGTGTTGTGTCATGCTAACTGAACTGCTTGTTTCTCCCTGCAGGCTGTGCTCTGGGTTGGATGACTTTGCTGTATCGGAGGCAGCCTGCGCCTCTGGCTGTAACCCTCACTGCCACTTCCTGCTGATGCTTCAGAGCATCTCCTTCGACCACAGCATCCTCCTCGACTTCCTCATCTCCACGGAAACCTGCTTTCTGGAGTACTTTGTGCGGTACCTCAAGTACCTCACAGCTGACTGGCGGGGCTTCACTGCAGCATGTGGAAGAATCAGCTCGCCAGACTGTCATCTTTCACTGCAGCAGTCACTTCCCGCCTCATGTGCTGGTGATATGATAAAGGTGACAAATAAAGATGAGCCAGATCCAGTTGAATACAGCTCCTTTGTCAAGCCCAAAGGTGTTCTTTCACCAGTCAGTTTGGCTGCTGGGTTTCACCTCGTAGAGTATGACTGTTCTGACCAGTCTGATCCAGAGGACATGGATGTTTCTCAGGATGAACCAGGGCTGTCTGTACCACCAGTACCTATCAGGCAGAAACAATACGAGTCATCTGACTCTGAACCTAACTCCACACTGGAAAGAAGACCACAAGGGCCATCACTGCCGGTGTTACAGAGTGAGCAAACATCATGTCCAAACATGTCAGGACAGGTGACCTGTGAGACATTAGCCAGAGCAGTCCTCTGCATGTCAGAGCTCAGACTGGTGGTGACGAGGCTGCAGACAAAGAAACTCTTCCCATACAACCCGTCTTCACTCTTAAAGCTCTTAGCACAAGTAGAGAACTGTTCCTAGCAATCACCTCTGGTACATTTCAATAAATGATAAAGATATATAATTGATGTTTTGTGAAGTGACTTAGAAGAAGAAGAAGAAGAAGAAGAAGAAGAAGAAGAAGAAGAAGAAGAAGAAGAAGAAGAAGAAGAAGAAGAATGCACACACATGAGCTATAGATTGCTGTAGAAATGAGTCCTAAAACCTGGAATTGAGTTAGCATTTTAGCACTTCCAGTTCCCTCGTCTGAAAGTCAATGGGTTTTTGAATGGTTTTTTAAAGGTCCCATACTGTAAAAAGTGAGATTTTCATGTCCTTTTATATTATAAAACAGGTTTAAGTGATATATAAATACTGTGAAAGTATCAAACCCCTCAATCCATGGAGAAACACACACAGCCTGTATTCAGATACTGTGTTTGAAACAAGCTGTCAGGATTTCTGTCCATTTGTGATGTCACAAATCTACAATATTTAGACCATTTCACAGTTTTAAACGTAAACATTCTAAATGTGTCCAAGTTTATTTCCTGGTTGCAGTGTATGTGAATGACATCAGCTGCCAGAAAGTTAACATGGACCCAAGCTGTTTCCTGGCAACCCAATTGCGTTGCCATTCCGTTGAAATGCGCTAAAACGAGTGTTTCAGAAAGAGCGTGAATACAGGTATATTCAGACAGACAGTATGAGGAAAGTAATGTTTTTTGAACATTAAAGTATGTAAACATGTCCTAGTAGAAACCCAAAATACAAGTATGAACCTGAAAATGAGCACGATATGGGACCTTTAACACAAGCTGAAGAGATTTTAACGTTTTGTCCTACGACATAAAATACATCAATAAATACCCCACACGTGAATTTTGAAGCCTTTGTGTCTTCAAAAAGGCGGTGGCTAAGTGAGACTACCAAATGTCAT
Source organism: Hozukius guyotensis (assembly GCA_916700995.1). Classification (NCBI taxonomy): domain Eukaryota; kingdom Metazoa; phylum Chordata; class Actinopteri; order Perciformes; family Sebastidae; genus Hozukius; species Hozukius guyotensis. Next base: position 18,482 of record CAKALU010040327.1, read on the forward strand.
CACGCCAAACACTAGTCTGCCTTTATTTTAGCGGTGGTGACGTGAAGTCATGCAACCGTGGTGTAGTTCGTTTAACATAATGTTAGCTTTTTACTTCTGTCGTTTGCATTTACGCCTCAAAAATCATAAGAGTGGTGTTCATTCGTGGAGATTATCTTGTAGTATATTCTAGTATCATAAAGGTGTGTTTGCCACAGAGTTGATTTTCTGCAATAATCCAAAACCCAATGGAACAATCCCATTGGCTTTTTGTCGAGGGATCCAGGGCGATGCTAACTGCTGGGTTGGCCTACAAAAATATGTCATCCCTGTAGCACCCTGTAGTAATGTATGGTTGTTCAATTAACTGAACATTAATTGATAACTTTGATAATCACTTGGCCAAAAATCTATTAATACGGAGCCTCAACTCCTTCTCACTGCTTTTAGCCTGGCACTTCTTTATATTACGCCAACAATATGAGAAAACCGGTCGACGGCCACGACCGTAAGAGAAGACTATTGGCAATGATTGCCTTGACCCTTGAACAAGTACATTTTAAAGGTGTTAAATCTGCAGTAGGCAGAAACGTTTTGGCATCATTGGGCAAAGATTCCATAATAACCTTTCAGCATATTGTAATTCAGAAATATAATAATTGAGAAAAAACTAGACTTCTGCACCTCCTCATGGCTCTGTTTTCAGGCTTTAAAAAATCTATCATCATTTAAGAGAGAAAGCGTTCCTATTGGCTGTGCTCCGGCGGGTGGGCGGTGCTTGATATTTCCTCAACAGATCTCAACATGGCTGCCGGGTGACAAACTCTGGCTGTATTCAAACCCTCCTACTATACAAGTAGTACGTACCGATTTGGCCAAAATGTAGTATGTAGTATGTAGCATGTAGCTTTAGTATGTAGTATGTAGTATGCAGTATGTAGTATGCAGTATGTAGTATGCAGTATGTGAACAAAAGCAAAATCTCCAGTATGCCAAAAATACCTGGATGTTGTACTGATTCGGAAAAATCTCCAGTATGCATCGGACCAGTCTACATCGCCTACTATATCCCACAATGCAAAGCGCTGGACCGCTACAGGCCACGGTTATAACAACAACAGCCAAAAACGGCTCGTTTTTTACTTTTTTCGTAGCTATTTCATCACTAAATTCACTTCTGAAAGTTTTAGAGGCGAGAAATCAACTGTGTAGATTTTGAATGTTGACAGTTTTATGATATTAGATGGCGAATCGAACATTTGCTCCACCGTTTTCGGAGTTAAGAAGCTCCACAAACTGCCGTGACAGCTAGCTAGCGCCTGCCGGAGTCGCTGCCAGCCAGCCGGGTAGTCACTCTCACAGACCGCTATGAGCTGGAGCTCTCTAGAGACCGGTCTGTTGACAAGAGGCTTTTATTTCCTTGACGGACAGTTTGTTTAAATATCACAACACAAATGTGTTTAAAAGATCCACAATCGCCTGCGGGGCGTAGCTGGCTGGAGAGCCGGCCACAGAGCAGCAGAGTGGCGAGGGAAAGACGGGGGCAGAGAGATTCCTGCTGAGACAACATGACTCTTTTTAACATTTCTCTAATATCTGGAGGATATCATTCCACTGTTTAGTTGCTGTAACTGAAAAAGCAGTTTGAGTAAATGTTGTGGATGAATATTTTATAAATCCCGTCTCCCCTCGTTGATGATCCTGTTTGTCTCACTTCATTATGAGCTGTTAAAATAAATAGTTTAAACCTGCCGTATCGTATAAAGTAAACTAACAGAACATAAACAACTAAATCTAAGTTGTATTTTTCCATAATATTGTAATAGTGGTACGAGTTCTTTTTTTTGTCCAGTGCTTTAAGAGCTGCAAAGGCTAAAACCTGGTCTAGCATACTGCTAAATACATCACTTTAACCGTTTCATACTGTATACTACTGAGGAACGCAGGATGCAGTATGTAGTATGTACTGTATACTGCGTTCGTCAGTAGTATGAAGTAGGCGGTTTCGAATACAGCCTTTCTCATTCTACAGCTAAACAGTACACTACAAGATGTTTCTGAAAACATTTGAGGAGAGAAATAGGCATTACAGTAACAGAATATTGTTTCATATTTGATCAGCGCTGCCTAGTTTGACCGTTTGATCGGAGTTCGCGAGTGATTGACAGCTGCTCAGAGACGGCAGATGGACAGCAGACCCCAGATCAGCTCTGACTGCTTGTTTTCCTCCGGTCTGTGAAATCCTGCAGATGCCGTAAGGAGCACCGGAGGACACCGGAGGACACCGAGAGGCACCTGACTTTTTTCAGATTACCTGTCTCATGCACTACTGTCACGTTATAGCGACCGTTTCATAAAAAAAACTTTTCCTTAATCATATTTGCTCCATTTCTACCCACTGCAGCTTTAAATACGGGATTGGGAGCATCTCTTGGCTCTCAACATGGCGACGGTGAGCCGCAGCTAACGGTGCGAACAACGCTAAACAGTGCAAAAAACAGAGAAAGTGTTGACAGAGATAACCGTGTTTACTTGAGGGGAAACCAGAGGCTGGGTGCTACACGTCCGTGACAGCGCCGTCGGTCGGGACGGCGTTATCAGCTGTAACCGCCGCATGAGAGCAGTGTAGAGCGGCGGTCGCTAGCTAGCCGGTGGGGCACGCTCACATGCACTAACATGCACTAAAAGCACATGCGGCCGGCCCAGCTATGTCAACAAAGCGAGGAGAAGCTCAAATTACAACACACACAGGGGGAGAGAGACTTCATTCTCTGCTCAGGTAGACATTAATCCTCTCCATCTTTACATAGATGATAGTTGTTTGCTGCTGAATTAAAGCTCTGGATATTGTATAAAGCACATTTAACCTTTGATTTGTTTTTGTTGCTAGCTAGCTAGCTCCCCCAGGTGGTCGTTGTTGTTACTAACGTAAAAGTTTCTAAACTCCAATTCTAAGGATCAACCATCTAGGAGGTTTTTGTTGTACCCAAAAGGAAAATCACATACTTGATTCAACTAATCAAGAGCCCTCAGTGGTTAAATCTGAGTTTCATCCAAGTGCTGTACTTAAGTATAATTTTGAGGTACTTGCAATACACTTGAGTATTTTTTATTTTCTGCTACTTCACACTTCTACTCCACTACATCTCACGTTTTACTCCACTACGTTTATTTGATACCTTCAGTTAGTAGTTACTTTGCAGCTTCAGATCAATAATACAAACTGTAATCAACAAATACATTATGATGTATCATTATTGATAAAGATACGACTTTATTGATCCCTTGGCGAAATTCACAAGCTACCCAGCAATATATATATAGTGAAAAATGAGCCCCAACTTTACCAGCTACAACATTAAAGTGATGGACACATTAAAGCCTCACTAATTATAATTCAATGATCAAATATATATTTTACTGAAATGGGCCATTCTGCATAATGCATACTTTCACTTTTGGTACTCATACTTTGTACCTTTACTTAGATGGTCACTATGCCCATTTTCAAAATTCATCCATGTTATTCCTACATGGTCTAAGACAGTACAAAAAGTATCAGTAAACATGAACAACTCTCTCCCAAATCCAAAAACTAGAGTGCTAAAACTCAAATTTGTGATGTCATAGGATATAAAGTGTGGAGCTGCTCCATAGACAATGAATTGTTCTAAATGACACTGAGAGCACCCAGGGGAGTGTTCTGAGTATGTGGGTGCATTTTCTGTTTCACAGCTGACAACACTACGATAGAATAAAGCTCATTTGGGTATAAAACATTCTGTGGGTCCATAAAATCAGTCTCCCGTTCATCAATCTGGGAACCCATCAGCAGTCGGTCCGATGATGGATAAGCCTCTGGGAGCACGGGGCTATACAGTATTTCTGGGGTTCAGGTGTAGCCAACGGATATCTGGCCAAGACTTCCTTTTCTGCTCATTGTTTACAGTCCGACTAAAAACTTGAGACTTCTACATGTGAATACAGAGTCTTTTCATAGAGATTAGATTACCCAGTCATTGTCTATGGAGCAGCTCCAGAGTTTATACCTTATGACATCACAAGTTTGAGACTTACTTCTCTTGTTTCGGGCTTTGAGAGAGAGAGTAGCTCATGTTCACATATCAAATGAACTTTCCTAGGCCATGGAAATTACATTTAGGTGGTCTTCCCCTTTAAGTAAAATTTTACTTTATTAAATTTTACTGCAGTAAAAGATCTGAATACTTATTCCACCGCTGCAAACCAGACACACACAACGCGCAGCGTTTTTCTTGACCCAGCTTTTTATTTGAGGAATTGATTTCAGAGCATTTTACTTCTGATGATGGTTGACATCATGGTCACTATTTAAAGCCAGACTAAAAGTCATGTCAACCTTCTCCCATGTACACGGTCTGCCCAGTGTGTAGTGCCGTGGTGGGCTGCTGAGATGAAAGGCAGTCTGGTAGATAGTGTGTCACTGTTAAGGCAAAAGCCAAAATGTTAAGATAAGTGATTTTTATTTAATTTTTCATATCTAAGTTGCTCTTTAAATATCATGTGTGTATTGGTAGGTCAGTAATGAAATATTGCACAAGAGGGCAGTGCTAAGCAGCTGAGTTCACCTGAGATTTAGGAGGAGATGCCAGGTTCATTGATTGCAATTCACACTTCCAGGGATCCAGGTGTGGAAGCTATAAACAGGATTCAGACCTGCTGGGTCTCTTTGGTGTGTGACTTGGTAGACATTTCTGCAGGGAAAATGTGTAAAGCTGCAGGAAAATAGGGCTTGCAACAGCATATAGATGACCTCAGACACGCTATTGGTATGTATAAGAGTGTTAATGATAGTTTGTAAACAACATGATAGATGCTTATTATTTATAATCTGTTTAAGAGCTGTGGTGGTGCGCAGGTTGCCGGTGATTTATTTATGGTCAGCGATGTTTGGAAGCGCTGTGCGCTTGTATGTTAAATGCGCCAATAAATGATTTAATTTAATTATTTAATTTATTCGGCTTGAGCAGTGTGGTGTTAATATTTTGGACATTTTATGGTGTTGTTAACTGGTTGTATTTGACATTATTATGGCGTTTAATCAGATGGTTAATATATAATGCAGTTAGGTAATAGTGTGTTTTTGTGCTGATTATTATCAGTATAAATTGCATGTATGCTTTAGGGGATATATTATAGTCGGGATTTATTATTTCTTAGATGTACTGATAAGAAATAATAAATCCCGACTATAATATATCCCCTAAAGCATACATGCAATTTATACTGATAATAATCAGCACAAAAACACACTATTACCTAACTGCATTATATTATTTCTTAGATGTACTGATACCTTCCTGTGGGTATATACCTTATCGTGGTAGGAAGGTTTGCGTGCCACAATGACCCTGAAGGCTATGCCGTCTGGAGAATTGAACTCCAGGTAGGTGCAACCTTGGCGGACAGGCGGATGGGTAGTGGCCAGACGAAAAGATACCCAACCTTACCCCAGCTATGGGTCAAATAGTCGGCAAGATGAGAGTCGTAGCCTAGTAAGGCAACTCATCTAAGAGAAGTTTCACTCTGAAATCAAAATCACGGGCAGAACGGGCTCGTTAGCTGTGGCAGGCAACCCATCTATTGGAAGGAAACCATAAATAAATTACCCCGGTCCACCAGGATGGAGGTTGAGCAAGAGGGTAATCTCCTCTTCTTGTAAAAAATAATCTGATTACGGAAACAGGGACTAATAATATTTTTACTCATCTTGGAACCTCAGAGTACCAGCAGAGTTTTGCTAGCATGAATGTCGTCAGTGAAAGCCAAATGGAAGCTGACAACAGGAAGAGTATTCTGGGCACAAGATCATTGATGAAAGTAGGTTGTTGGAATGTTCGTACAATGTATGAGACCGGAAAGCAAGCACAGATGTTGAGGGAAATGAAGAACTACAAGCTCCACATCCTTGGTATCAGTGAGTGTAGATGGACAGGGTTTGGAAAGAATGTGGCACAATCCGGAGAGTCAATCTTGTATTCTGGAAGAAAGGATGACAAACATCGGGAGGGTGTTGCTATTATTCTCAATAAGAAAGCTGCTAAATCCTTGATAGAATACCATCCAGTCAGCGAGAGGATAATAAGAGCACGTCTGAACACCAAGCCGATAAAGACTTCCATCATTCAATGCTATTCCCCAACCAATGACGCAGAAGAAGAGGTGAAACAGGAATTTTATGAGAGGCTACAAGCAGAAATAGAAAGAATCCCAAAGCAAGACCTCACAATTATTATGGGAGACTTTAATGCAAAAGTGGGAGGAGATAATTTTGGAAACGAGAGGATAATGGGGAAGCATGGCTGTGGCACTATGAATGAAAATGGAGAACACCTTGTGGAATTCTGTGGCCTAAATAACCTTGTGATAGGTGGAACTTTATTCCCACACAAAGATATCCACAAACTGACATGGGTGTCACCTGGAGGAAGAGACAAGAACCAAATTGATCATATAATGATCAATGGCAAATGGAGAAGGTCTTTGCAAGATGTAAGAGTGAGACGAGGAGCTGATGTAGGAAGTGACCATCATCTCATTACTGCTAACTTCAGGCTTAAATTGATGAGATCTGTGTCACCACCCAGCAGTAAAAGAAGATTTGACATTGGAAAATTACAGGATGCAAAGGGAAAACAGGACTTCAAGCTGGAACTAAGAAACAGATTTCAAGCTTTAGAAAGTTTAAATAGAGAGGATGACAATATAGAAACAGTAAATGATCAGTGGCAACAAGTGCAAGATGTGTACAGAAAGACAAGCGAGAAAGTCTTGGGTTACAAACGACAGGTGCACAAAGAATGGATAACACCTGGAACTTGGAAATTGATAGACAACAGAAAAGACCTGAAAAAGAAAATATGCCAGACACATTCAGAGAGAGTGAAAGAAGACTCCGAGAACAATATTGTAATGTAACAGAGAAGTCAAAAAAGCCTTAAGAAAGGATAGACGAGAGTTTACAGATGGATTAGCTCGAGAGGCTGAGAAGGCAGTTACAGAACAGAAGATGGGGCAGGTTTACCAAATAACGAAGAAACTGCGTGGAAAGAAAAACAACGGGAGTATGCCAGTAAGAGACAAAGACGGTACAATGTTAACATCAGAAAAGGAACAGCAACTCAGATGGACGGAACACTTGAAAGAGGTACTCAACAGAGCAGAGCCAGAAACAACAGCAGATATATCTGAAGCTGACAAAGATCTAGAAATCAGCTCCGAGGCACCCTCAAGAGTTGAAATGGAATTAGCCATTGTTACGGTCTACGGTCTCAGAGTGACCGTTCAGTATTGTTTATATTGTTGTATGTTGCTGTGCTGTGCTCTCCCTGTGCTCTTTTCTTTTGGTGCGCTCTGCTGTCCCTTCGCTCCGAGATGACGTCATGTCTAGGGGATCGCCTTCAGGGCCACGCCTCCGGACCGCCCTCAGGTGGATGCCCTTAGCTTAAAGCTTAAAGAACAACAAAGCTCCAGGAAATGACCAATTATCAGCAGAGCTATTTAAAACCGACCCAACCCTCACGGCTAACATTCTACATCCATTGTTTGAGAAGATATGGCAAAATGAGACCATCCCAAATACTTGGCAAGAAGGAACCATCATCAAGCTACCCAAGAAAGGAGACCTAACCAATTGTAACAACTGGAGGGGAATTACATTACTTTCCATCCCAAGCAAAATATTCTGCAAAATATTGATGAACAGAATGAAAACAGCAGTGGACAACATACT
>CAKALU010040329.1:0-11521 GCA_916700995.1 Hozukius guyotensis
TTAACACGGTGTGTTTCCGTGTAACGTATCGGCAGATGCCTCTCTCATTCAGCAGCCTTGTTATGTCTGTATAACGTTACACTACGTTGTCTCTCATCCCGTCATCTACCGCTTTGTTCTTTCTCACCGCGGACGGCCAGCAGCTCCCGCACACACGTATCTATCTGCTCGAAGAAGGAGGCGGGGTCACGCGTCATCAACACGTCATCAGTTACACTGCACATGTGTTATACGCTGTGGTTTTAATGCTCAGGCTGATCGGAATCCTTAAAAATATTCCTGAATCCGGATCACCACCAAAATCTAATGGATTGTTCATTGTGCCACACCCCACCCCTCCAAAAAATTTCATTCAAATCCACATCGAACCTTTGGAGTAATCCTGCTAACAGACAGACAGACAGACAGACAAACCAACAAACCAACGCCAGTGAAAACATAATCTCTTTCCAAGGCCCTTAGCCGAAATCTGCTTCTATCCACCCTGTGTGTTGCTTTTGTGCTCTGTCTGTCGGCACCTGTGTCCGATCAGACTTGAAGCTGTTGTTGGCACTTACTCACGTTGTTCCCTCCTATCTAGATGCTTGCTTGTGTTGTACGAACTCTCAGATGTACGTCGCTTTGGACTAAAGCGTCTGCTACATGAAATTGTAGAATTGTAGAATAATTGATTCCCAAACTGTCTGGAGTTATGAAAGCCCCAAGAAAAGAAAAGCTCTCTTTATAGTAGCTAGATTTTTGCATTCCTTGTTTTGGTGTTACATAAATTCCTCAAGTATCTGTGGGTTTCTCAGTCAGCAGAATCTTTAGACAAGTGGTATTTGGCCCAGGCTTTATCCCTTTATTTGAAAAGGCTGATCAGGGTCAATGTATACCTTTAACTTTTTTTTTTTTTTAATTAAAGTGCAAGAAACATGAAAACTAATAGTGCATTACAAGAGACCTAAAAATAGTGCAGTGCAAGTGATCAACGTGAAAAACAAACATATAAAGCATCTGATACAGTACAGGATAAGCCGGTGAGCTAGACAAGGAAGAAAAAAAAAGGGATTATATTTCCTTATTATGGTACGCTAATGTTTAGTTAGTAATAAACAACATAGCTACGATGCTCTTGGAAGGTATCTCTGGTTGGGCCCTGAGGCACTGGGCTGGATCAGGGCAGTTTTATGTATTTATTTATTATTTATTTTTGTTTGTTTGTATTATCGTTTTGTATTTTTCTCCATCACCTCTTCCTTTGCTCTCATCTGCTTCAGGCTGCCTCCAGGCCCGTAGGAGGAGGCTGGCCCAATCTCCAGGGCCCAATCCGAGGCCATAAAGAAAGTCAAGTGCATATGCCAATAAATAATAATAAAAAAAGAAGTTAATGTTAATAATAATAAGGAGAGAGAGAGAGTGGGAATAGAGTAGGTGAATAGGGTGGGTTGTTGAGAAAGAAGGTTCAATGTATGTTTGTAGCCTGAACGTGAAGATGCCTGCGCCGTTTATAGCCTGAGAAAGACGATATCTGGGTGTTGTTGTGCGTGATGTCTGCTGGTAAATGAAGCTTTTATCAGATTAATAATAATAATAATAATAATAGGCAAATTAGGATGAAAGCAGCTATCATATTTATAAGACATAATTATGGCAACATAACAACAACAATAATAATATTATCATTATTATTAACACCAATAATAATCATAATAAATAATAATAATTCATGATTACAGATTAACAGTTAATGATAAACAATATAGATAACAACGTATCCGCATCAGATGAAACAACAAGGGGAGGCAGAATTTGGAGTCTCGATTAAAATAAACAAATACAAAAAAAAGGCATAAATATTCAGAATTTGTCGGGTAAGTGTGTGTACAAATGTATAATTATGTGGCACTGCAGAGAAAGAAGAGAGAAGAAAAAGAAAGAAAGAAAGAAAGAGAATGAATGAAACAATATGTGTATACCCATTCATCCTTGCATTGTGGATTGGAGATCAGGCGATGGTGGAAGTTAATTTATTGATGAATTCAGACCAGGTTTTATTGAAAACAGCTGTTTTATGATCGAGGGAGGCAGACATTTTTTCCCAGGGATATATGATCTATTAAAAGATTCTTCCACTGTATGATGTTTAGGTTTTTTTCTTTGACGTTTTTGTGCTCGGTGAGGTTATATGACATCCACACGTGGCTAAATATGACCTTTGAATTGGAGTAGTACTTGGGGGGCTGATGATGCTTCACTATTAAATGGTTAAAAACAGTTGGATTTTCATTAAATATGGGGGTTATTCTGGATAAGGCATGTGGAAATGCACATGCAGTGTCTATTATTAAAACATACATTTATTATTATTAATAATAATAATAATAATAATTATAATAATAATTTAATAAAAGCAAACATAACATTCAGATCTGATGTCATTCAATGTTCAATATATTTTACATAAAAAACATGGTATATACATGGTAAATTACAGTGTTTGAATTACACCGTGGAGGGAGGCTAGTGTACACAGAACTGTACTGTACTTTGTTATTGTCTTCTATAGTGGTTATTTGCATAAAAACACACAATTAAAAATGATTATGATTATTTAAGTATTTGCTTTGATTAAAAAAAATCTTGGTAAGTTGTTATGAAGTTAAACAGTTCATAATTCTCTCTCTCTCTAATATCTATTTTATATTGATGTGAAAACATCTCCTTCAAACAACTGGATTTATTCAATTTATTTATTATTATTTATTCATTTATTCTCGACAACAACTTAATTTTACGAGATTACAATTGAACACATCATGATAACGTTGTAATTTACCGTCACCCAATGGTCATTTTTCCTGAGCAGACTTTGAACACCTTATAATAATAACTGAATGGCACCACCCACCTTTAACGTTAGTAGCTCTGGTATTTAACCAGTCAGGACTGTGCTGCCCACCGGCTGCTAACAGCTAACGTTACTAACTCTCCTCCTGCTGATTATAACACGGGTTTGTTGTGCACAGTGTCACATTATCACCCCCTCAGGTTTAGTGGCACTTTTCTTTCTCTCCGCTGTGTCTCCAGTCAAACAAACTGAAACATGATACGGCGTGCGTATGCGTCATTGTGCAGCGTAACTGTCAGAAAGCATCAATAAGATGAAATCGATAGTCACGGAAGCACGAGATACCAAGAAAGTGGACAACTACGGTTCTCTATTCCCATCGCTAGTGTTTTCCCTGCCTGCCAAAGTGGCGGGTGTCCTGATGATTTCACCCGCCACTGCCAACAATTTACCCACATTCGGTGGGTGGCGGGTGCTAATTTCAGACCCTGGTCATAACCTAATGAAAGCTGCTGTTACAAAATCTGCAACAGTGTGGAAAAACAGTCCCTCCCAGCAGCCTCCTGACATCAGCTGAGTTGTGGATTTGTTGTGTCAGTTACAGGTTGCAGCTAACCCCACTCTCTGGTCTTTCCACACTGAGCCGGACTCAATGGTTTCTGAGAAAAAAGATGCAATGATTCAGCTGCGGCTGGACTCAACTTTACAGGGCAACTTTACGCACTGTCAGGGAGTTGGAGGTTGCATGAAAGGGTCATTATACTCTTGGCCAAGGGCTGAGAAGGACACCTGCAGTGGGCAAACATCTGACCTTAAAGAGAGGAAAAAACTAATTCAGCTAAAACTGTTTCATTTGGAGTCGGTTTGTGAGGATTTAGGCAGCCTCGATACTCCACTTCAGCTCTTTTGACTAATTCTAGGCCATGAAAGGATTTTTTTTACCATTTCCAATTTTAGTTTCCAAACCTCTGTTCTCTTTCATGACCTGAACAGGTGGCAGCCATATTATTCAGCTCTATCCATGAGCGGAACAATAACAGATTCAAAGTGTGGGAATACATAAATGAAAACATTTGCTGCGAAATAATTATGCTGTGATCCCAAGTTGTTAGGAATTCAGCTGTGACTGCATTCACAGATGTATTGGCATGAAGAAATCCACATGTGCACGTGTCTCCTCAGCACTGGTAGCGGGTTCTGGCACCGACATCATCATCATTATCATCTTTCTCCTCACACACACACACATATGGTGATATTATTAGATGTTTTGTGTAATATTTGAAACCTTTCAGTTACCATGGAGACCTTTACTGCAAAAACATGTAGACTTAATAAAACATAACATTAAGCTGTATAGATTTTATGAGGAGATATTCTGTTATTTTTTTTCTCATTGTAAGCATGTCGCAGTGACCATTTCTGTTTGTGCAAAATTCCCCAGAACTCAGATTTATTACCGGATGCAAACTGTTTACTACCTCAGAATCACTTTTACCATTTGAGAATGGAAACAGGGACTAAGTATTGGTCTGCAGGGTTGAAACGCTGGGACTGACTTGAGGGAAAACTATTTGACCTACTTTTGAGTATTTCTCACTTCTGCAAGTCAGACACAGGGGAAGAGCTTTCATTTACACTTTACGGGTGTCCAACGATCCATAAACACAACAACACGTGGATGAGTCCCGTGGATGGACTACAAGTGAGACAAAACATTTACACCTTTTTATGGATTCTCACTCACGTCACTCTCCCACTCGCCTTCTCTGGTGCTTCTTGTGTGGCGGTACTGATTCCCCCAGACTTCAGCTGATCAGGCAGAAGACTGAGAACCAGTTCCCATCCACATAAAAATACTAAATAAAATGCCTCCTTAAAAGGGACTGTTTGTAACTTCTTACACGTATAAATCATTGCGGGTCGGTGTCCCATGCGCGCTCGCGTGTGGCTACGCTGTTCAGACTCAGACTCCAACACAAACTACACAGAAGCACCAAAACCATAAAGTTCTATCTAGTGAAGCCCGTCTGTTAAACAGTGTTGGCCGCGGTCGGAGGATGCGGGGGAGACCGTAGCTTTGGTCTCCAGGGCCGGAGTCTCTGCTGTACTCTGCTCCTCTGCCTGCTTGCCTTCATTCACACACCGCGCTCGTTCTCACTCGCTCTCTCGCTCCACTCTCACATGCACGCGCACACACTACACCCTGCAGAAGAGTTAGTTCAGCTCTGAGAATATCTAGTGAATGTACAGTGAAAGTTTGTGCAGAAATAAATGCTGCAGCTCCTCCAGACCAACAGAGGTTTCCCGTGTCTCGTTCCCTGCTGCTGAGTGACTAGACAGGACTCCGGAGCGAGTAACGTTATCGTCTCCGACTGGGGCTCCGGTGTCTCCCCTGTTCCTTCTGACCGCGGTCGGGAGGCTGAAGCAGGAAAACACTAGGATCATTATTGATTCATGGAGAGACCTTCGTCTGGTCAGCTAACATTACTGCCAAGCAGCTGAAATATAGAGTGATATTGTGCTTTTAGCTGACGTGTGTCGCCTCACTGTTTTGAGCGATGCTCGTTCATGTCTATGTAGAGCGAGCACAAGCGCGAGCAACAGGACGCTGACTTTCGTTGACTTAACAGCCACAGGTGAAGCTGTTAACAAGCAATTTCTGATTCTTACATAGAGTCCCTTTAACAATAATAATAATAATAATAATAATAATAATGAACAAATGCCTCTACAATAACAAACAAATAAGGAAACTGAAATATTGCTTCTTATTTTTCCTTTTACCCTCCTTTTTTCCCAAAGGAAATAGACCAAAAGAAACGGGTATAAGAGGGTTTAAGTGAAAATCAACAAATGAATAGAATAACAAAATAAATCCTGCAGGCGCTAGGCTATCACTAGGCTATCGTGAGGCTATCGTGAGGCTAAGCAAGATCGTTGCACAAATAGCACCTAACCGTCCTAGTGCAGGTAACCTAATTGAAGGGTGTTTATTTTGTGTTTCCCCAACTAGGACGGTCGACACTCTCTCAGTCAGCAAAACACAAAAGAGCACAGGAATCTCAAAAGGGCCTAAAACAGACCAGAGTTTCTTGCTTGGCTGATAATATATGTTGCAGTTAGTGAAGGAGTGATCAGAATGACACTGGGCGTGCTGTTTCCCACCTCTCTTAAGCCCTACAGAAAGGGCGTCGTCACACCCTGATCGGCCAAGAGGGGAACGCACCAAGCTGCTCTCAACTATCCTTTAAGAGCCAACAGGTGAACTGAATAAACCTCCAATCACTCAGTCAGTAATTCAATCAAATAAAAACATTTGGGAAAAGGGAAACGACAGCAAGAACCAGAGAGAATGGGCGGCTGCCGCATTTGGATGAATTTACACCTGGCTGTTTTGACATCAGATAGCTATTCACTCCACCCAGACACATAAAGTAGCTAAGTCAAAAATCAGATCTAAGAAAAGTCAAGGTGACGGCAGATGTTTGACTGTTGAATTCAGAATAATAACACTGATAACAATCAATGCTGGGGGTGGTATTTGACAAATGCTCTTTATTTAGTGGAGGAGGTTTCTCAACAGCCAAGCTGTAACTGCAGTTAAACAATGAGTAAAAGGACATCAGTATACATCATCACTATAAATCTGGATATCATCAGGATGAACATGGAATTTCACTTTCAGTGTTCAAGTGGGAGCATGTACAATGACAGCAGTGGTCCTAAAACAGAACCTCTGGGTACCTTATAGGTACAGCTAGGTATAGCTGTGTGTCCATATTAATTAAACCATGGAAGTGCACTATCAGTGCATGCAAACATTATACACAAGATGTTGCAACCGGATATCGTGGTCAATAGCGTCAAATGTAGTGCTCAGATCAAAAGGATCCAAGGTGGGCAGCAGTTTCAGTATGATGGACTAAAACCAGACTGGAGAGGCTCCAGAAGACCAATAACTGAGGTAGTCAGTCGCTGCCTTAACTTGCAATGCAACTATTGTTCCCAGTGTTGGAGATGAAAGACAGTTTGGAGAATGGTTTATAAGTTTCGAGTGGATCCAGATACACAGCGGTAGTAGGCAAAGCACAGCAACGCCTCTACTTTCCGAGGAGGCTAAGAAGAGCTAACCTCCCCCAGAAGCTGCTGCTCAACTTCTACAGATGCACCACAGAGAGCATCGTGACCAACTGCATGACAAGCCTGGTAGAGCAGCTGCACCGAAGCTGCCAAAAAAAGCCCTGCAGCTTGTTGCGAAAACAGCACAGGACATTGTCGCACTGAGCTGCCATCACTTGACCACCTTTACAACACTCGCTGTATGAGAAGGGCCAAAGACATCATCATCAAGGACATCACTCATCCCAGACACAACCTGTTTAAGCTGCTCCCACCAGGCAGGCGCTTTCGGATCGATCCACACACGCACAAACAGACTTAAAAACAACTGCCATAAACCTCCTGAACTCTGACATCTCCTCTGTCTGAGACGGACACGCGGAATAAGACCTGTCGGAATGTGCAGTACTAAACATGTATGAATCTACTGTCACAAATGTGAACTGTTTACGGACATGTGCAATAACAATATGTTGGACACCATTGTGAAATAATTATCTGATGGACACTTAATGCAATAATCTGGCATCTGGCAAACTGGCATCTCGCCAATGTACATATTGTATTTTATATTGTATTATCTTTTATATTTTTTTACATTTATATTGTATTATCTTCTCATTAGCACAATCTAATTTCGTTGTACTACACAATGACAATAAAGGGCTTGAATCTTGAATCTCTAATACTACTTCGATCCGATTCGGCTCCGATCCGATTCAGTTCAACTTAATCAATCAATCAATCAATCAACATTTATTTGTATAGCCTTTTACAACAACCAAACGGTACCCAAAGTGCTTCATATTAACATCAAGAAATAATAACAGGAATAAAAAGCATAGGGAAAATGTCACAGTGCTACTAGGTATTAAAAGCCAATCTAAATAAAAAGTCTTGAGCTTAGATTTAAAAAGTACTAGGTCAGTGATAGTGCGTATATCAGGGGGTAACTTGTTCCATAGTTTGGAGAAGTAACAGCAAAAGCACGATCACCCCACAGCTTATACCTCAACCTCGGGACTTCTAAAAAAAAGTTGACCAGATGACCGCAAAGCCTCGTTATGCTCGCGGAGAGTTAAAATCTCGGACAAATAAGGCGGGGCGAGGCCGTTAATGGCTTTAAAAACAAACATCAAGAGCTTAAAATGGATTCTAAAGCGGACTGGAAGCCAACGGAGTGAGTAAATTACGGGGTGGGGGGGTAATGTGTTCACGTCTGAAAGTGTTAGTTAAAAAGCGAGCAGCAGCATTTTGCACAAGTTGGAGGCGCGCGAGGGAAGACTGGTTGAGACCAACATACGGTGCATCACAATAATCAAGTCTCGAGCTAATAAAGGCGTGAACTGCCTTCTCGAGATCGTGCCGATTGAGGAAGGGCTTTACTTTAGCCAGAAGACGAAGCTGGAAAAAAGCTTGTTTGAACAACAGAGTTAATCTGTTTATCAAATTTCAAACAGCTGTCAAATGTCACCCCCAGATTTTTTACGGTTGGTTTGAAATAAGAAGCCAGAGCACCAAAAGCTTGAGACTGCAACATTAGTCAGGCACAAAGTACCAAACATAATGAATTCAGTTTTACCTGAATTTTAGTTTTATTTATATATATATATATATATATATATATAAATGTCAACTCTCTTGGGTTTGAGACTGTATTTATGATTAAAAAGGTGTACCCAATGTGAAGACCAGAGAGCTGTCTACGGGAGAAGAGCTGAGAGAAGATGGAAAATCAATCAGAACCATTCCACAAACATTGGCCATTGCCGGTACAACCATTTGGAATGTCCTGAAGAAGAAAGAAACCACTGGTGTACTGAGCCACAGACATCTAAATGGTAGACCAAGGAAAACATCAGAGAGGGCCAAGGACCACGCTTTCACTTTGCGCACAAGCAGAGCCGTTTCCTCAGCAGAAAAAACGCTCGCTTCTCCAGTTTGCTGAATTCGGCATTTAAATAGCAACGTGCTGGCTTTTAAGGGGGAATTGGTGATGATACTCTCATTGGTTTAATAATGTTACACCCAAAACATACCAATGAGTAATTTAAGAGACTAAATACAACCCCTTTTCGCCTTACTTTGCGCCCAGATTATGCGCTGCTTAAAGGGACTGTTTGTAACTTCTTACACGTATAAATCAATCCGGCTCGGTGTCCCATGCGCGCTCCCGTGTGGCTACGCTGTTCAGACAAGACTCCAACACAAACTACACGGAAGCATCAAAATCGTAAAGTTGTATCTAGTGAAGCCCGTCTGTTAAACAGTGTTGGCCGCAGTCGGAGGACGCGGGGGAGACCATAGCTTTGGTCTCCAGGACCGGAGACTCTGCTGTACTCTGCTGTACTCTGCTCCTCTGCCTGCTTACCTTCACTCATACACCGCGCTCATTCTCACTCGCTCTCTCGCTCCACTCTCACATGCATGCGCGCACACTCCACACCGCAGAAGAGATAGTAGCTCTGAGAATATCTAGTGAATGTACAGTGGACGTGTGTGCAGAAATAACTGCTGCAGCTCCTCCAGACCAACAGAGGTTTCCCGTGTCTTGTGAAGTGAGAAACGCTATCGTCTCCGACCAAAACTCCGGTGTCTCCCCTGTTCCCTCCGGCCGCGGTCGGGAGGCTGAGGCAGGAAAAGCCAACACTAGGATCAGCATTGATTCATGGAGAGACCTTCGTCTGGTCAGCTAACATTACTGCCAAGCAGCTGAAATATAGAGTGATATTGTGCTTTTAGCTGACGTGTGTCGCCTCACTGTTTTGAGCGATGCTCGTTCATGTCTATGTAGAGCGAGCACAAGCGCGAGCAGCAGGACGCTGACTTTCGTTGACTTAACGGCCACAGGTGTCGCTGTTAACAAGCAATTTCTGATTCTTACAAACAGTCCCTTTAACTAGCAAAAGTGGAGTTGGACACGCCCCTGTTATCTAAACGACAGCTCCTCCTTTCACTACAAAAATCTAAATAAGGTGGCGGCTGGCTGGAGGGAGATCACCTTAAAGGTGCATTGTAATAGGTAATTGTACCCTCTACCATGTGCCAAGCATGTAGAAGCACTACGGTGGCCGACGTGAAAATGAGAATGCCCCTGTCCGGCGGCTGAGTGGAGTGACGGGGGGGTTAACTCCGGAAAAGAGTAACGTTATCGACTCCGGCCCAAGCAGTAAAAGTTAACACAGTGGTTTGTCCGTTCTGAGCTACTGTAGAAACATGGCGTACTTACATACGTACAACATACTTATTAACATTATATTCCATTTCTGCCGATAGATCCCCCTAAATGTTACACACTGGTTTCCTACTTGCTGTTTGGCTGTACTGTGTGTCATTTCCAGTATATATATCATAATATGAAACATGTATTTTCCGTTTAAAAAGTACAAACATGGGAAGATAGCAAGTATTATCCATATTTGAAGTGGTTAGCCTCCATCTCCGGTCTGATAGGCATGTGGTTTGTTTACATGATGTAACAGAAGTGCATATTTAACAGATTAACACTGCTATGCTATTATAAATAAATAAAAAAAGTTAGTTGGTTTCTTATTCTGTCAATAAGAAGACAACAACAAGGTAATTATTATTCATCTTTACAATAAGTTATGAGTTCTGTATTATAAACAAATAAAGATAATATTGAAATCTTTACATGCATTTTTGGTTACGACCACCAGGGGGTTCAGTGAGCCCCCTGAACCAACGCAAACTGTGGCTGTGGATGTAGCACATGATGGCAGCAGCAGGACGAACTTGGAAGTCCACAGAAACATTTTGTCTGCCAATTTAAAGAGAAATGCATCCAAACTGATCAGGCAGCAAAACCATGACCCCAAAATACACTGACAGGAGTTCATTAGGGGGGAAAAGTAAACCCTACTGAGCAGGCAGTTCACCTGCTAAAGAGGAGATTGAAGGGAGAAACCCACCCGAAACTAACTGAAAGACTGTATTCAAAACCTCATACTATACTAGTAGTACAACCTCATACTATACTAGTAGTACAACCTCATGCTATACTAGTAGTACAACCTCATGCTATACTAGTAGTACAACCTCATACTATACTAGTAGTACAACCTCATACTATACTAGTAGTACAACCTCATACTATACTAGTAGTACAACCTCATACTATACTAGCAGTACAACCTCATACTATACTAGCAGTACAACCTCATGCTATACTAGTAGTAGGCTACAACCTCATACTATACTAGCAGTACAACCTCATGCTATACTAGTAGTACAACCTCACACTATACTAGCAGTACAACCTCATAATATACTAGTAGTACAACCTCATGCTATACTAGTAGTACAACCTCATACTATACTAGCAGTACAACCTCATACTATACTAGTAGTACAACCTCATACTATACTTGTAGTACAACCTTATACTATACTAGTAGTACAACCTCATACTATACTAGCAGTACAACCTCATGCTATACTAGTAGTACAACCTCATGCTATACTAGTAGTACAACCTCATACTATACTAGCAGTACAACCTCATACTATACTAGTAGTACAACCTCATACTATACTTGTAGTACAACC
>CAKALU010040335.1:0-10732 GCA_916700995.1 Hozukius guyotensis
AAAATATAAGGCTGATGGGTCCAGTAGTATGCGAGATTAGCCGTGGACAGACAGACGGATGCACACGCTCACACAACCAATCACATAATCTCCTCCCTAGCTCACTCCTTATTGTCTTAGTTTTCTGTCATCCTTTAACCGTATGACAGTAAAAACAGTATTAAATTGCATTCTATGTGGTGTTAAAAAGTCTTTTTACCTGAGACTCAGTCACCCTATCAGTAAAGTTTCACACTTTTCCCCCTCCCCGTTTGTTCTTCAGGGAACAATAAACAAGCAAGCCACATTCAAATGAGCTGATTTCTCTGTTGGCATATTGAAATGTCAGAATTTGCACTGGAACAAATACGCTGGTTAAAATTCAATTGGAACAGAATAGGTAATGAGCTATCTCGGTGTTGCCACACACTAACAGGCAGAGTCCCAGTCTGTCTGGAGGGTTACAGTCACTTAGTCACACGGCATGCATCGCTGCTTTGATTGTTACCAACAGGCCGCGCAACCCCTCGCTCCCCAGCCCCAGTCTGTGCGTGCGTGCGTGCGTGCGTGCGGTTGTGTGTGTAAGATAGGAAAACACTGGCATTACACTTTCTTGTTTCTTTAAATCGCATACAGTTGCATGTCGTAGTATTTTAACCCTATATTACATTTTATCAGAACATCCTGTATGTTTAGTTAAACAATAAAAACTTTGTAAATGAATGAATAATGCAAACATCAAAAATCTTTACTTTCAATATCCTTTTCATTCAGTAAACTTTCAAAATGAGAATCTCTTATGTCTTTAACTAACACTGCTGTGTTCCAGTTCAATGCTACGTTATATACTAAAACTATGCGAATACTATGTATGAATGAAAATATGAACAATGTATTGATATTAGGGCCGTCAATCGATTAAAATCGATTAATCACATGATTGTCCATAGTTAATTGTGATTAATCACAAATTAATCGCACATTTTTTATCTGTTCAAAATGTACCTTAACCCCTTAAAACTCCGACACCCTGTTGGCAGGCCCGGTGCTATTCTTTTTTTCGGATGTTGTAGCTGGCTCAGTTCTCAAGGTATTGGGAATATACTGATATCACATGAAACTAGAAAAACCTAAGGAATCCATTGGTGCCAACCATGTCATGCTTGGTTGGTAGCTTGTTGGGAAGATCGCTAAATAACGCTACAAACTTATGCTAAATTTTGGTGAGGAAAAACTAGCATGACGAATTTCAAAGGGGTCCCTTGACCTCCGATCTCAAGATATGTGAATGAAAACGGGTTCTTTGGGTACCCACAAGTCTCCCCTTTACAGAAATGCCCGCTTTATGATAATCACATTCAGTTTGGGGCAAAAACCATGCAGTTTCTTGCATGCAGTACAAATGTGTTATTTTTGCCTATACTAAAGTGGTGTATGTGAATATTTCTGCATAATGGGGTCCCTAAACAGTCTTGGAATTACATGAATTGGGTATCACTGTAAAGCTGAGACTCTTGTGGATCCAATGAGCCCGATTGTATTCACGTGTGATGATGTTAGTACCCATAGTAGCCATTTCATTGTAATAAGACCATTTTTTAAAATTTGAACGTCACTGTATAAAATGAGCTGTGGTGACCTCTAGGATAATCACAGCCTCATGAAACTTTACAGCCACAAACTACAGAACCTAGGGCATTCAGAGGATGGATGCTTTCCCAGGTAGATTGACAGTGAGAACTGAGCAGTTTTCCGAGCAGAAGTGCTTGCCATCCAATCGCTGAAAAATGCAATTCTTGCAGAGATCTCCAAATGTCAAAAGTTTTTTTATCTCAAATCACTGCATGTTGGTACCAATGGATACCAGTACCTTCACTCTAGCTTTAAAACTGAGCCCCCTACAAACAAAAAATCGCGTTAAAGCGTTAAAGAAATTAATGGCATTAAAATGAATTTGCGTTAACACGTTATTATCACGTTAACTTTGACAGCCCTAATTGATATTGCACTATTTTTGCCTGTTGACTATTAAATAAAAAATGAGATTCCCACACACTGCGCTTGCATTCAAGTCATTTATTGAATCAGTAACTGAATCAGTAAAACTACTGTTTTGGTCCCTGCAGACCTGTTTCAGAGGTCTTTGAAAGAAACATTAGATTGATGTATTGTTTAACATTTGGTTAACAGACCGGTTTTCCTTATACATCCGAAACAATTTGCAATAAATGTCTTGAATAAAAGAGCAGTGTGTGGATTTTCAGCTATCCTGTAGAGCAAAAATAGCAAAAAAGGCTGTGGCACCAGTTAACATCAAACATGACTGGAAGTATCAGAACATATATTTACTAATAAATTCCAGCTGCTTCTTGTCATCCTTTCACCCTCTTCAGTGTCACGCATTATTTGTAGATTTTCCATAGCAGCATCTTCTCTATTAAATCTCACGGGTTATTAATCTCTGCTGGGTTAGCGATGTGTTGTGACCCGTACAGCTCCCTGAGGACCCTCTAATAACCGCTAATGGGCTGTTAAAGTAGTGAGCGGGGCCTCCGACTCTCAGGACTAGATGGCCGGGTCTCACCACCAATTACAGCTCATCGAACAGGA
The DNA here is from genome assembly GCA_916700995.1 of Hozukius guyotensis. Taxonomy (NCBI): domain Eukaryota; kingdom Metazoa; phylum Chordata; class Actinopteri; order Perciformes; family Sebastidae; genus Hozukius; species Hozukius guyotensis. The sequence continues at coordinate 2,590 of CAKALU010040335.1, forward strand.
GAGGCCGTGGGCTGATTTCATCTGTAAGCGTGCATGAGACTGCACCTGCGTGTGTGTGTGTGTGTGCATCTGTCAGTCAGACTCCTCTTCCACCCAGCTAGCTGTGCACAGGCCGTCATTAGCGGCAGCAGCAGCCAGTCATTAAGCCTGTCATTTCCTCTGTCTGCCAGCTGACCTACTGATTTGGACAGCTTCTGTACTTAACCTATGAACTCTGATTCCCTGCTTACTACACATGAGCAGTGTGTATAACGTGTGTGGGTGTTTTTTGTGGGAGCTAGTGGAGGGCTGTGTGTACAGAGTGTTACAATATTCAGAGTGCCATATGTTTATAAAAAAAGATGGAAGATGTGCAGTGCAGATATTTTTGAAGGCAATGTTAAATCAGTGAATGTTGAACAGTTTTCCACACAGCAGTGCCTTCAGATTGTTGTTGTTGCCAAAACTGAAATAACGTTTTCCTCCTTTGTTTAGTTTAAGATCAAATTTGTGCAGAACTCATTCTCTCATTCGCCATTTTTCTGTTTCTCTTGTATAATTATAACACAGAGGTGTGGCCTCGAGTCACATGACTTGGACTCAAGTCAGACTCGAGTCACAAATTTGCTGACTTTAGACTCCATCCATTATCTGTTACCGCTTATCCTATTCAGGGTCGCGGGAGGGCTGGAGCCGATCCCAGCTGACTTTGGGACATTGTTTAGCTGTAAAATGAGAACGTTTGTAACCCGTCAGCCGTGTTGAGATCAAGTTGAGGAAACACCAAGCACCGCCCACCAGCCAGAGCACAGCCAATAGGAACGCTCTCTCTCTGAAATTACCTGTGATTGGTCAAATTGGTCTCCCGTCACAGACTGGATTTTTTAAAGCCTGAAAAAAGAGCCACGAGGAGGTGCAGAAGTCTAGTTATCTCTCAGAACACTTGAATTACAATATGCTGAAAGGTTATCATGGAATTTTTACCCAATGATGCCAAAAATATACTGCCTACTTTAATGTGAGACCCTTTTGGTTGGCAGGTGTGTGGTGTAAGTAAATGTAAACAATCCAATCTGGGAGCTTGCCTATCAAAATTGATTTTTCATTTTAATTTCTGTGAGAGTTGGCAAAGCTGTATGAGTATCAACACAACATATACAAATACACATTTCAGTGAAAATGGGAGAGTTGGCAGGTATACATTACATGCTGCCCCTTCATTGTGTTACAACCAAAACTGCACTGCAATGCAGAGGCAAAGCACCATCAAAATGTAATGTCCTTGTCACTTTGGCAGGGCTTGTTTCTGTTTAAGTTGTCTCTCCTCCTATCCGCTGTCATGTTCCCACAAATATATCCTGATTCAAACATACACTGTACTGCACAGTTACTTTGCAATTTTGTGTCCGTTTGCATATTAGACTTTGAAAACCTACTTTAGAAATAATGTTCACCCACACGGAGGTTTTAAACAGGTGTGTAGTGGTCCCTTCATTTAAATATCCACTAATACCTCCTGACTTCTCCACAGCTGGGATTAACCTCACGCTACTTTGTCTTAGCTGTCGCTCACTGTGGCTCTCAGGAAGCCTCCTGAAGCCTTGCTAGAAGAGATAGAAAGCTGAAAATTAGGCAGCTTTTTGCCCCAAAGCTGCTGCATTAAGACAGCCCTCACCTTGGCCTGTGGGAGCTGCGGGAGCTGCGTTAGCCATACAGCTAATCCAAAAGCTAGCAAAAGTCAATCAGTCAGACCTTAAGCTAACCAAAGCTACCTCTGCTCTTCCTTGTCTTGCCGAGATAAGGTAATGAGGATACGGAAGGGGTTAAGGTGAAGTATGGCGGCCGTGTATTTGAGTCTCAGGTGCCACGTGTAATGGATGACCAGTGAATATCTCAGTAAATACACCGACTCTCAGGTAGAAGGGTAGGAATCAGAGAGGTATTGTCTTAAGATGATAAGGCAATGAGAGGCTTACGGAGTTGTATCAGTGGACGAGGACGAGGAGACTCGCACAGTAATACCTGCTATCTAGATGTGACACCACAGCTTGGCCCCCGAGCGGGCTAGGCGCTGTTAATATTCCCCTTTTGTCTTGTCCTGATAAGCTAATGAGGGTTATAGCGAAGGGTGATGAGTGTTAGGAGCTGCATTAGTGGACGGAGAGGAACAAGGGACAGTGGAGCTGTTAAACCTCCTGGTTAGACGCTGTAGGGCAGCTCTCAGCTCCAGGTGTTGATCACAAATCAGGAGTTGTCTCATGCTGATAAGGAGGAGAGGAGAGGGTAGGGTTAAAGTTAGGGGTTTTACAAAAGTAAAAGATTTATTTCCTAAGGACTGTCTGAGATTTGTAATATGTTATTTTGATCCCATGCAAATCCGCCAGGTCTATAAATTGTAAAACAGCATCTGCCATATATTAGTCTTGACAGAGGTCTCTTGATTGTACTAATAACAAGTTGAACTTTCAGTTGTCTCAGCCATAACATAACCTTATCTTCTGTAGATATGCAATTTCTATCTTTTTGTAACAAGTATTGTTTTAAAGTAGGGCTGTCAAAGTTAACGCGATAATAACGTGTTAACGCAAATGCGTTTTAACGCCAATAATTTCTTTAACATATTAACGCAACTTGTGATTTATAGATTGTAACGGGTTCAGTTTTAAAGCTAGTGAAGATACTGGTGTCATATGAAACTACAAGACCTAAGGAATCCATTGTTACCAACCATGTCATTCTAGCTTGTCGCGAAGGAGGCTAAATAACGCTCCAAACTTAAGCTACATTTTGGAGAGGAAATACTGGCATGGCCATTTTGAAAGGGTTCCCTTGACCTCTGACCTCAAGATATGTGAATGAAAATGGGTTCGATGGGTACCCACGAGTCTCCCCCACGAGTACCTGTGAAGGTTTCTGGACAATATTTTTCATTGTTTTGTGTTATTAATTGATTTCCAATAACACATATATAGATATACATTTGCATAAAGCAAGCATATTTGCCCACTCCCATGTTGAAGTCCGTGAAGAGGACCCGCTCCCTATGTAGATACAAACAGCTCATTCTAAGCTAACTAAAACACAAGGATTCTTAGTTTCAGGTGATTAAACACCAATGAAAACATAGTTACGAATACTATATATTATTTCTGCTAATAGATCCCCTGAAATGTTACATACTGGCCCTTTAACCTTTTATTAACATTTTTTTTTAACATGCAAAGCAATTAGAAATGTACAGACTCTTGATGGAGACAGACCCTTTTAACATGAAATTTTCCAGAAATATTTATATTAAAAAAAATGGGTAAGAAGTAAAAATAGATTTGTGACATATATTTTTGTATTTTTTGCATTTGTATATTGCAAATAGGGAAATACTTAATTTTCAAATAGCAAAATATAGATGTGAAATAAATCCTGCTACCGGTCTTTTGTCTCTCCCCTCCCAGATAATTTTCTTATGTGCGTGTGTCTCGTCAGTGTCGGACTGAGATGTTATTTTAAGAGAAACATGCTGCTGGTGTTATTTTGCTAACACGTTGCTTTCCTCCATCATCTCTGCTGTAGAGAGGCCTGGTATCTGAAATGAAATCACAATTTAGTCAGTAGGAAGGAAGGTGACGCACGTCTCATTTTACTCTCGTTTAAATACACACACACACACACACACAATGGCATTGTCTCATATTCTCTCTCTTTCATAGTTTACTGTCACATGTTATTGAAACCACGTTCTGATGAAACTGAGTGCTGCAGCACTCGACACTCAAACAACAATGTGGATAGTGGATTACCCATAATGGGCACACATTTAATCTGAGAGTGGTGAAGTGGATGGAAAATAGAGGAAAGCGGAGGACAGGAAAGGAAAGGAGTCATATCACAGTGTATTTACATATTACTTTCTATTTTTGCTCTACATTTTCTATTGCATGTTTTACCTTTTTAAATTTCTAACTTTGTACTTGATGTCCCTTTTTTAAGCTGGCTATCTTGTTTTCTTCTTTATGAATCGCAACCATTTTAGCGCTGTAGAAATAAGATGTGATTTTGATTTTAAGGAGGAGAGGTCGATAGAGACATGTAAGAGTGTAATAGATCAGTGTGCGGTATTTAAATGACGAGCAGGAGACGGGCATCACTGACCAAAAGACACAAAGAAAGTGAATGAAAAATAGACACACGACGATGTATTTGTTTGACTTCTCTACATTATGTATGTGATGCCTTAAAGATGCCGGCTGGATAACCAGCAGCAGAAGTCAGTGTGTGTGTGTGTGTGTGTGTGTGTGTGTGTGGATCTATAACTAATGGTGCAGATGATGAGCCAGAGGATGAGGCTCGGTGTAATCGTCTGCCATCCATCAAACAGCAAGATGACAGCATCACAATACACAGCCTGTGGAGGGGAGGGACAAATGGCAGGGTGAACATGGACACACACACATACACACACACACACACACACATGCAAGAATGCAGACACACACGTGCATACATAAAAGTAATGTAAACACAATTTAATGTCGCAAAGAATTTGTGAAATTTTTACCGCTAATGAAGGGTTTCTGATTTTAGTGTTGACTTGATGTGTAACAGTGTTGATTCATTACTGCTGAGAGATAAGACTTGTGTACAAAACAAGTCCTCTACTGACCAAATACTGCTTCCACGCACTTCAGTTTTCCAGTCCTTCATCCGACTGCTTCATATGAGTTTTGCTCTTATATATGAGAGTGCATTTTTCATAATTTCTACTAAGAAATAGTATTTGCAATGACATGCCAGCTGCGAGTTTGAATAGACACCTGATATTGATTGGAACGTGTGTGTATGTGAGCGTACAGTTGTCGTTGATGGCAGCGTGTGCAAGCCTCTTGAGGCCTCAAGGCCTCTCAGCTATCTTATACTCACACACATACAAAGACACACACAACCCCACACACACACACACACACACACACACACACGCGCGCGCACATCGACTGGCACCCTGCTCTGCTTTTAGAGCCATTACTGTCAAACAGCTGTTAGCACGTCAAGAGAAGTGGTGTTGATGGGATAGAGCGAAGGAGGGAGAGAGGCTGAGGGATAAATGGTCAGGGCCAATAGATAGATAGATAGATGGATGGATAATTGGGTGTAGAGGAGAGAAGGAGGGGTGTGAGGGCTGAAGTGGCGGAGGGTGGGGGGGGGGGGGGCTGGGCTAGGCCTTCTCTAAGTGAAGACAGATTGATGTGGGTGTCAGAGAGGACTCCAGAGAGGAACAGCCCTTTATTTGACAGTCAATTATCAGATAGACCCAGTGGCCTCGCAGTCCACGGCCGTCACCCTCATACAGTACGTAAGTGGGTTTCAAACACTGGCTCGGCACCCGGAGGTGGACCGCTGGAAGATTAAATGAGGCCCCAAGAGAAAAAATGGTGGTTTCAATTGCTGTCGGTGCGTCAGTGAACTAAGTTTTTGTCAGTACGCTCTGTATCATGTTGTAGCCTCTCTGGCCTCTTTATGTCCTTTTGTCCAAAGATAGACAGGGTATAGAAATGGACACATAAGTTGTTTTACTGCTGTAGATCAGCTCAAATGATAGAGCAAGATGATACACTCTCAGATGAGGATGAGTTAACATTGTTAGCATTACAACAAACTTACTTTGGTGAGCTCATGATGCAAGACAGACGGGACAATATTCAACACTGCATATTAATACAACCTACATATAAATAAAAAGATATGTTAGACTACATAAAGCCATGAATATAAAAGATGAGCTAAAACAATTATATACTGTACCTTAAAGTGCCAACATTTTATAGTTCAGGAGTCAAATAAGCTAAACACATTAAAATAAGAAAACAGGAGCTAAAAACAAAATGTACAGATGTCTAAAGCTTTTTTAGTCATTGCTATACATGCTAGGTCTAATACTTTTGTCCTCGCTTTAAAGTTTTGTTATAGCTTTTAACATCTATGTCATATGAAACACTGCATTGTGTTGAGCTTTAACTAACTAACTAAATCCCTTGAACAAAGTCTATCAGCAGCCAACACATCTGGCATTACAGCAAAAACACTGACACTGTGTGAATGTGTTTTCCAAATCTTTATACACTCCTCTGTCTCTCTTTCATTGTTTTTTGTTTTTTTTAAATCCTTCTGTTTAGCCCATTGGCTTTAGAGTTTTAGTCTATTGTTGATAAGTGAGTAATAACAAATCAAAGTCCACTCTAATGTCAGGAAAGTTGCAAGTCGTGTCTTGCCACTCGTCAACTCAAGTGTCTATCACAGTTTTGTGTTTAATTGTTTTATTATACTATGTAGGGCAGTTCAACAATTCATCTTAATATCTATATAATATCTATAAAATTGTCTTGAGCTATGTTCACACTGCGAGCAACAGAACGGCCAATCGTGGCAACTACATTGTCACCAAGCGCTCGTTGTCGTAGTTATGTCGTTAAATAGCACTAGGAACGGCATTCTTTTAGATGGAACAAAAACATAGCATTGGTTGAAGCGTAATGGGAGCGCTGAAAAAAGTTGGGACCAGCACAACTTTATTTGTAGCGCGTCACGCAGCGACAGGTGTCGGGCATCACTGTTGCTTCATGTCACCGGCTTCCATTGAAAATGACTTGTAGCCTGTTGCTGTGTCGCTCGTAGTGCGAACACAGCATTAGTGTGATTGTTTGTCATTGAGGGAGGGCTTTTTCTCGTAACCTGTGCACCGCCTTGTTCACGCAATATCAAAAATTTGCTTCTCTGTGAAGTTTTACTGTTGGTTTCCATTTAAGTTCACAAGTTGGAAGTTTAGCATCGATGACTTGTGTTTAGTTTAATGTTCTTTTCAACTTTTGAATTGTCTTGCAGCTTATAACCACCTCTTTTTAAAGGTTGTTAGTTGTTTTGGAGTGTGACTGTTCGACTTTTCGGAAACAAAACGTCATTCTCCACTTACATCAATAACCTCACAACTAAATGTACACAGACACAGCTCTGTTTTCAAACTCTTTTTGTTTCTGGCACTTCAGATGGTAATATAATCAATAACATATTGGTTAACATTGTGTTTAAATAGTTAGCAGCCGCTAGGAATGAAATCCACCGGTACCATTCATTTAGTGTACATCAATGGTGGTGACCAAATTATGTTCATATGTAACTATTGAATTAGAAATGATCTTTTTAGAGAAAAACAATACGGACTAGCCTTATATTGATATTGGCGGTCAGAAGGATGAATGAAGTTGGAAATTGGAATTGAAAACATCTGTCTTCATATGTCACTGGTTCAAATCTCATCGTATTCAATGTTGAATTTTTTATTGTTTACCATGTCCACAATATTTACTCTTAACCAGTGGTTTTAGTTATGTTAAATTATTCATACTTTAAAGGTACTGTTTGTAACTTCTTACACGTATAAATCATTGCGGGTCGGTGTACCGTGCACGCTCACGTGTGGTTACGCTGTTCGGATCAGACTCTAACACAAACTTCACGGAAGCACCAAAACCGCAAAGTTATATCTAGTGAAAGCCCGTCTTGCAAACAGTGTCAACTCTTCCTGCTCCGGCCTCCCGACCGTGGTCAGAAGACACAGGGGAGACCGTAGCTTTGGGTTAAATGCTGCAGCTCATCCAGACCAACGGAGGTTTCCCGTGTCGTTTCCTGCTGCTGAGTGAATAGACGGAGCTCCGGAGCGAGTAACTTTATCGTCTCCGACCAAAACTCTCTATGTGGAGCGAGCACAAGCGAGCGAGCAACAGGACGCTGACTTATGTTGACTTAACGGCCACAGGTGTCGCTAAGCAAGCAATTTCTGATTCTTACATAGAGTCCCTTTAAATGTACTTTAGTTTCCCCCCTGTGTATTTGTATGAATATCCAACTGAAACATTTTGCAGATATATGCAGCACGATGCTGAACAGATACAGAATCCACACGTCATGACTTTTCCCCCCAAAATGTAACAGCTCGTGCAAAAAATAATGACTAAAAATAGTATTTTTTTTCACCTCATTTGATAAATCCACACTAACACAGAAAGCAATATAACCCTTTTTTATTATCTTCAAAAATGATGTTGGCAGTGTAGCAGGTCCTTTTAGTGAAGCAGATTATAAGGCACACTCGATGGGGATGGGTAAGTCTTTGAAG
>CAKALU010040335.1:10752-37885 GCA_916700995.1 Hozukius guyotensis
CCGGAATCTCTGCTGTACTCTGCTCCTCTGCCTGCTTGCCTTGACTCACACAACGCGCTCGTTCTCACTCGCTCTCTTGCTCCACCTCTCACGTGCATGCGTGCACACTACACACTGCAGAAGAGTTAGTTTAGCTCTGAGAATATCTAGTGAATGTACAGTGGAAGTTTGCGCAGAAATAAATGCTGCAGCTCATCCAGACCAACAGAGGTTTCCCGTGTCGTTTCCTGCTGCTGAGTGAATAGACGGAGCTCCTGAGCGAGTACCGTTATCGTCTCCAACCAAAACTCTCTATGTAGAGCGAGCAACAGGACGCTGACTTTCGTTGACTTAACGGCCACAGGTGTCAATTTTAGAGTCCCTTTAAATGTACTTTAGTTTCCCCCTGTGTATTTGTATGAATATCCAACTGAAAAATTTTGCAGATATATGCAGCACGATGCTGAACAGATACAGAATCCACACGTCATGACTTTTCCCCCCAAAATGTAACAGCTCGTGCAAAAAATAATGACTAAAAATAGTATTTTTTTTCACCTCATTTGATAAATCCACACTAACACAGAAAGCAATATTACCCTTTTTATTATCTTCAAAAATGATGTTGGCAGTGTAGCAGGTCCTTTTAGTGAAGCAGATTATAAGGCACACTCGATGGGGATGGGTAAGTCTTTGAAGGGGCCTCAGAGAGTGTGGCGGCGGCGGCCTTGCAGACAAGGCCAGTGGAGTTGTGTTGCTATTGGCTAGCTGTGGCGCTTGATGATGAAGCCTCATGTGTGCTATTCAGTGTTCAGCCTTGAGCTGGGATGCCACAGGCAAGTGCTGTGGCAAAAAAAAGGATGTACACACAGGCACCCATAGGAGCAGATGCATGAATCGATATACTGTACTGTACAACTCTTTCACTTCTCTATCAGTGGCAGTGGTGATTGTAGCCCGTTCGAGAAGTGTGATGCCTGAAGTGGAATAATACAAACCACTTAACATTTAATTTTAAACCACATGATGACATTCAGACAACAGATTCACATTCACACGAAAAAGGCCTGTTTGACCCAGAGGAGCCACCATCAGAACAGTTTGACTCAAGTCTCTGAACTTTTCTGGAGGGTTGGAAGAAAATTCTTCCATAATTCATTTCCTCTTTTGGTGTTTCGATGATGGTGGTGAAGACACACCGATTCAAAATCTCCACATGTGCAGTTGGTTTGAGATCTGGTGACTGTGAAGGCCATTCGCATCATTAATACTCATAAACTGACCCCTCGTGCCCTGTGTAGAAGCATCTGCATTTGTTTCTCCACTCTTTTATTCCTTTAATTTGTCACTTCTATGTACACCTCCTCTCTATCTTCTTAACATACAGAAATCTAGTAGTTCAGAGCTTATTACCTACTCTGTGTGGAACCATGCAACATTGATTTGTAGATTACTTTATTACACTACATTTACATAAAAGATGCATAACAACATGCATACCTGCACATATGTTTTATCATACAAAGATACTGCAGGTGATTTAAATCCCGACAGCTGTGGTAGGCTCTGTCCGTGGTGCTGAACACAAGGCAGCTACAGCCAGACAAACAGGGACATTGCGTAATTTCCCACCGCACTTGTTGATGTAATGTCAATTTGGTGAACTTAAAAAACGCCAGCTCTCCATTCTCTATTACAAAATTATGTGACAAATGTATTATTAGCTGACTAATTCTTGTTTAATTTACTGTGCTTGGTGTAAGGCAGAGTGTAGATGGCCTCCCTTTAATTCAGTTTCGCAGTTGCATGACCGTCTGCATCAAATCGGTTAATGACTATTATTTTTTATTCAAATGCCGCTAGTAGGGCTGCAACTAATGATTATTTTCATTGACGATTAATCTGTCAATTATTTTCTTGATTAATTGATTTTCCCAAAGCCCAAGATGATGTCCTCAAATGTCTTGTTTTGTCCACAACTCAAAGAAATTTGGTTTACTGTCATAGAGGAGTAGAGAAACCAGAAAATATTCGCATTGAAGAAGCTGGAATCAGAGAATTTTTCTCAAACCGATTAATCTATTATCAAAATAGTTGGTGATTTATTTAATAGTTGGCAGCTACTCGATTAATCAATTAATCGTTGCAGCTCTAGCTGCTAGCTTGACGGATTTCCCCATTGATACACTCCAGTATAGGACACTAGTATATTGTCTTTGACCACACAAAACTGACATTCACCATTGTTAAAATAGTTTTGACAAAGAAAACAATTTCATAAAATGTAATTAAAATGACTATACTACTATGAAAAACAGGGGAGTCCTAGGTTTTGCTGCATTTTATGGAGTCCATGAAGAAGTCTAGGCTTTTGGTCCCTCATGAATCTTTGTAACTCAGGATATGAGGATGATGGGAAATGAGTGGCATGTGGCTGTTTTGTACTTTTATATCCACAAAATAACTTCCATACTGACATGTTCTTTCCAATACAGAGCCTCACTGGTGAAATATATGGACTTTATTCAGGATTTCATCAAACAAACACCACCAGTCAGTGTCTCACATTGATGATCTTCAGGGTGAAAACATTTATAAGCAGCTCATTTCGAGAAGGAGATCCAATCAACACCATTTAGAAACGAGACCAAATGAGATCAGAGACGCAACGATGCAGCCAGTTTTAGTCTTTGCGGGGTTAATGCTCGTTTATGTAAAGACAAATCAGCCGCTTCTATACATCAAACCTTTAGCGGGTCTTAATTGATCATCTTCTCTCTATCCCTTTTCTTGTCCTTGTAAGAAACGTGTTGCTCTTCATCTTCCTTTATGTTTTTGCGCTAATTCACCACGACCTAAACATCTTAGATCTCCATTCTGGTAAAGTGAACTGTGTTTTTTAATATCAGAGCCATTACTCTCAGGGTCGACATCATTTCTGATGCTCATGTCAAAATAAAACGTCGATTATCTGTTATTTCTGACATGTTTTGCTGTAGTGGTGGAGCAGCATGGTGTGGAGGAAATATGCAGAACGAAGCTTTTATTACCATTTCAGCTTTCCCACATCTGCATGATATTTCTATGCTCGTTATTCTGATACATCTGTAGCTTTGGGTCTGATTTTCTGTGAGCATTTATTTGTTTGTGCGCAAATGTTGTGTGTGTGTGTGTGTTGTGTGCTATCAGTGCCCCCTGCAGTAAAACCAAAGGGAATAAAGAGACGAGGGAGCGAGAGAGAGAGAGACACCGTAGAGGAAAGATAGCGAGAGAGAGTGAGAGAGAGAGAGAACAAGAGGATCGTTTTCATTATCTCCCGCTCACAGAGGAACTTAATCACACTCATACAACAGAGAGGTCTTATAGCCAAAGACTGGATCCTGTGTGCCGACTCGAGGTATCTGTAATATACAAACCGTGCTGCACTCTCTGGAAATGTTCACCGCCCACACAGAAAATACTGAAGCCATTCTGAGATTTTTTTTTTTTTTTTTTTCTCCGCGAACTGAAAATGTACTGTATGTGCAGTTAAATACAAACCAGTATAAACCATTTGCAGCATGAATGTTGCACCTAAAGCTTGGATATAGAAGTTCCAAATCAGCAGCAGCAGCACATTGGTGGATTGATAGTGAGAGCATTAATTTGAAACATAGATGGTTTATCCTCTTTAAAGATTGAACTTGTACCAGGCAATAATGTCCTTTTTAATATCAGTTATCAGCTAGTCAATGTTAGTTTATAATCTGCAATTATTTAGATTCTTTTAGCACTTGTTTCATGTATTTATTTAATTGCTCAATGACATATTTGTGAATTCATTCTTTATATAAAGGCTTAATGTGGTCCGGTCTTTCTCTAACCACTGAGTGTTGTTAGTTTGGGTTTCAGTGAAGACATTTAGTGCCTCATAAATGTCTGTTTTTCATCAACATAAAATATTCTCATCTTAAAATACTGAATGTTTAGCAATTGACAATAAGCTCCATTTCATTATTTTGTTGCTACAAATTTCGCAAATAGGCCGTGAGCCGAGCATACACTTGGTTCAAGATTTTTTTGGCACAGAATATCACACGCTAGCAACCGGACTGTAAAATGTTGAGAGCAATGACCTCATTCTAGTGAGTATGCATTTTTGTCAGTACCGGTTTATGTGCCTTACCTGGAGGAGACGAGGACATGCGGCATGTCTGGCAGATTAGGTGTAAAAGGTGCAATGGCCGAGGTGCTTGTATTTAAAATCTGTAAAACAATTTCACCTTCTCGTAGCTGAGAGCAGGAAACCCTGCCCGTAGTCAGCTGCTGGTGATGGCTCATTTTCATTTTTATTATTATTTATTTTTAGTGCATTTTTATTTTTATATATCCAGGAGGTTTTATTTTATTTTTTTCAACTGTAATCCAGAATCCTGCGACGTCTCATGACCCGGCTTCACAAAACAGAAGATCAATTTGTATTTGCTGCCATTTGATAAGGAAAATAAAAATCTCACTTATCTTTGTTTTATTTTTAAATACTTAAATGTCAGTTTATTCATCCATTTCAATTTAGACTAAATACATCCAGTGCAGTTTCTTGCTTCTATCCAAGCTATTTGTGAATGATTTGAGCCTATAAACTCACTGTCACAATAGCAATATTCATTCAACCACATGCAACTTTTTTGCAACAATTTATTTTCTAAAAAATTGTGGAAAGAATCAAATCAATAGAAACGCGAACATTTGTCATTTTCTTTCCACATTTTACAAATCTATGTTCTGTCTAATCCGTCAAAATATGCCATCAGTTTAATTTACTCACCATTTATTTGTACGGCTTAAATTTACCCATTATACGTTCATAATTCCCTTTTCTTTTGAACACAACGAGGGCTTTGGAGCTGCTTGTTTCTGGCTCTCTGTCTCTGTGTGGTTTTTGCATTGAAGAGGCTCTCCTCCTCTCTGTCTTCGTCCTGTTATAGAGGCAGCCGGGGCTCCAATAGATGGCATCACAGCACTAGACTTCACTCATCCTCTCCTCTCTGCTCTGCTGTGCTCTGCTGTGCTGTGCTGTGCTGAGATGCTGCTCAGGAGCCATGAGCCAAGCTTGGCTGCATTAATATACTAAAACAATCAGTTTCAAATTTTAAATCACAAGATATGTTCCTTGTTTATACGTTCTTAAATGATGAAGCCAAAAACAACAACAAAAAAAATAGATTTAGAGTTTGAAAAATTGTGAGGTGATTTGATTTTAGATACAAAATATAGCTGCACTGATTTATAGTTGGTTGTTATTCATGGCGACAGAAAACAACGTTCTGCTTCCTCGGGACTGCCGATGTTTTGGTACGAAGACAATTTTAAGACAGAAATTACACTTTTGATAAATAAATCTGTATATATTGAATGCTTTCTTCTTGCTTCACTTTTACAAAACCCTTTTATGGGAATTTTATGTAGTACAGATGCTCATTTTTCATAAAAAAAAATGGTGAATTAATTGGGTATGACACACAAAACTATGACTCCATGTCATGTCTAATTTCCTTGCAAATGTGAGCATTATTTTATTATGGAGTGGCCTGTTTGAAGCCAGTCAGTCCTGTAACTCAGTGTGATCCACTATACAGTTGACAGTTATGACTCAGGATTATAACCTGTGTGTGTGTCACCGCACCATGTCTCTGTAATGTGATTAATCGCACTCCATTATGCCGCCCTCATTTGTTCCACAATGCACAGTTTTATAGGGAATTAACACAGGTTTTTATTGGCTTGTGCAATAAATCAACACCAGCACCTCGCCGCTCGCACAAAATAATATTATTTGGCCGACGTGATAAAAGCGTTTCTGTCAGTTTGGCTTCAGAGCAGCCGTCCTTAAATCTGTCGCTCTCGCTTTCAACTGAAGATATGTGTGTGTCGGGTCGACCGCCGTGTGTTTTTGTGTGTGCGAATCCCCTGCTGGTCTGTTTCGTGCAGACACTCCAGACAGGAGAAAAGATAGTCGGCTCGGATAATGGAGCGTTTCTACTACAGCAAATGTATGAAAAGGGCTCCTGAAATGACAAATGATTGTGGCCTAAAACAGGCACAGACAGACAGAGAGAGAAAAAAATGTATTCATTAGAAATTACATGTGGATGGCAAGGAGCGCCGTGTTGCCTTTCAGTGCGGCTGAATGTCGTGATGTGAATTTGTGTTTGGTGCATAAATAGAGAGAATGCAAGGGGACGTACAGAGAGGACAACAAACACGGGCTAACATATTTTTTGCTATTTTTTTTCTTTCTCATACTCAAACACACACAGATTTTCAGTTATCTCGAAAGGCCATCTGATATCTGAGAGGCAGGAATTCTCATTTTCTTGTACGTATAAAAACATCCTGTTTGATCAAACAATTTGTGTTCTTTTAAATATTTTTATACGTGGGAAAAAAAGACAATATAACGATGTATATTCTTGTGAAAATAATCTTAAATTATAATTCTACTATTTTGAACATGATCTATTTATATAGCACCACACTGATACTGTACAGAGACTTAAAAAATACTGTTAAATAATGACAACAGTCAGATTTTGTCTGGCTGTAATTTGCCTCTGTGATGTTTGGTATCACATAGCAGCACTGTGATATTGAAAAGGTGAAAAGCTCCTCGCTGGATTTAGTCTTTCTCCTCAGATAGAGGTATCATATCAAAATGACAGCCGCTCCGTTTAATGTCCTTTTAATGTCATTTAAATCTCTAACTGTTGTGTGCCGACTGATAATCTTCCTCTTTGTGATCTGTGGACTAATGAGACCTCTCCTCTCTGCCTCTCCGTGGTGGAGTCTCCATCCTAATTTCTTAATGCTGAAACACAAAGACTTGGCTGCAGCCTGGCCTCAGTGGAGATCCACGCTGACCATGATTTGATTGAATAAAAGAGGAGAAAAAAAAAGAGAAAAGGGGGGAGGTGGGAAAAATAGAGACCGAGAGAGAAACAGCGGCGGTGCCAAGCATTTTAAAAGCAGTATTGATGAAAGGCTATTATTTTAGCCAATTAAAGGGATGTAGGGAGGGAGAGAGGCTTGATTTTACACTAACAGGTCACATCTTTGCGTGCGTAAAGGGGAAAAAAAATCTTCTCTTTACTGCGCACCTCCACAGCAATGTAACATCCCTGATTAGTACAGAGAGGAAAATGTGGAATAATGTGTAAGACCAGACGAGAGGAGGGAGAGACCTTTAGAGGAGAACAGTGTCATTCACTATCCTGCTAACATCGCCGCTCAGCCTAAAGGTTAAGGCACGGCCTCTGCTGCTAAGCATGAATACAGAAATGAATATACATGTAGTAGTATTATCACTGTGGAGATAAAGAACATCTTTTTTTCCTTTCAATACAGCAAAATATTCAAATTCTTGTTACTATTTTTGTCTCAATCTGGCTTTTTTTTTTGCAGTTTAAGGAGCCCAATAGAAGAATATCAACACATGAAGTCAAACCAACAATGCTTTAAACATAGAACATGTAACATCAACGAAATGGAGTAGGGGGCAGCAGAATATTTTAGTGACAGTTCATCAATTCAACAAAGCAAAACAAAATTCACCATTTTTACATTATTAATGCAGAATCTGGAAAATTGATGCAATGTTTTAGATTGACTATTTTCTAAATGCGACCTATGGGAAGCCTATGGGTCCAAATAGTCCTCCAACCAGGTCTAAACATTGTCACGGCCATTATAACAATTCGGTGTATAATTTTAAGAATGTATAATGTCCGTTTTTACACCAAGTAAACAAACTATTGATATAAATATAGGTTTTTAAATACATTAACCCAAAATCTCTGTACTAGTTGACAATGCCAGAAGTACATTAGTGTACCCTCCATATTGTAAACATACCAACACAAGTTTGATACGCTAAAATCAATGTTCAAAGCCTGGTGCATTATCGCTATTTGTTGGACTTTATATGCAATTTGAGAGCTTTCAAGTTTTCCCAAGCTCTTGTAGCAGTTTATTTAATTCTGAACCCTCCAAAAAATACCATTTAAATGAGACACGAGGAGTAAACAATGACGAGAGCTCCCATCTTATTGTCTTCATTATCGGGCCTTAGACTATTAGTTCTCTCACCTCTATCTATCTGTCTGATCTTATGCATCCATTTGTCATAAGAGATCTGTTTTATTTCCATTGCTGCATTTCTGTCATTTTTCTAATCCATCCATCCATCCTGAGAGGCCTCAGATTTCTGACTCGTCTCATTCTTTTCATTCTTTCCTTGCTGATTATGTTGACACACAGACTGCCTCAAGGTTGGCTTTTATATCGCAAATTCTGCTCAGAAATGTGTACTTTGACTTGTTTTAACTCTCAAATAGTCCCTCTTTTTTGTTATATTTAATTTTTTATGTAAAATTGAATAGGGCTGTCAATATTATATCTTTTTCTTAAAGAAATCAACAGCAATTAATTGATCCTACTAACAAGTATTCTGTGTAGTCAGAGCCTTTTATATATCTTATTCCTCTGTGCCATAGAGCCCCATTGTCCAATAACTATTAAAAATACACCAATGAGCCACACCGTCACACTGGGTGACACGTTCTTTCATTACTATGAACATAGGTACTGTAGTTTATTTTGATTTAATCCCACATATGCCATCCAGGATCCAGCTGCCATTAAAAATGCACTATAAAGCACCAAATGTGTATTACTCTGCTGCTATAAATAGACAGACCAGACACATGCACTGTTTCCTGTGTTTAAGTATTGTTTGCTAAAAGGTACCCACGCTTTTTTTAAAAATGAAACTATATAACTGTGACACGTTTTTTAAAGATTTACATCCCAATGAGCTTGAGGCTGAGTGCCACGGAGAATAAGTGTTGAGAAAAATGGACTAACACATTGTTGGCTTTGGTCTTTTCACAGTCTTTGTCAGCGATAAGAAAAATATAGAATAACACGTACCTCAGCCTTTTAAAAGAAGTGACAGGGGTTTATTATTTCTGGCAACAGGAGAGTCATTTCATAAGGACGTTATGGCGATGTTAGATAATTGGATTAGCCTGACCTACATTTAGGTAAAGTGTATTAAATGATTTCTGATTATTATCTGCTCGGTGATTTACTTATGTAAGAAAACACAGTAAGCGCGGCCTCAAACCAGGCCTGTAAACACACACACATACTCTTCACACACACTCTCGCAGACTACACGAGTGTGGGGCTCATACACATTTAATGTATTACCGGCAGATCAAATACAGGCTTCCCACCTACTTCCCTCCCCAGAGAGACTGAGTGTGTGTGTTATTAACCCCAACACCACTGCTGCTTGTCTGCCGGCATTAACCCCATTATCCTCTCCTCTTTTCCCCCGCTCTCTTCTCCTCTTTTCTCCTCCCTCTCTCTCTCTCCCTCTCACAGCAGTAATGAAGTTCAATAGGTGCAGTTTTCCTCTCCTCTCTCATGCGCTTATTCTTTCCTCGTTTTCTCTCTCTCCCTCCATCTCTCTACAGTTGGCAGTGGCAGAGGTTAGACAAGCACACTCTGTCTCTCCATCCACCCCTTCCTCCCTCCCTTCCTCCCTCCCTCACCGGGTCCCAGAGGTGCTTTCTGCTTAACGAGGCTGGATATCTGTTTCCTAAAATCAATCGTCTGTCTTAAACGAACATCCCCGACCATCTGCTTCAGGGGTTTACACACACACACACACACACACACACCAGAAACACACACACATTGCTCTGCCGTTGCCTCGCTGGAGCTCCAATCCCAATATTTGTAGAGTGTGTGATCCAGCAGGCTCCTCGAGGGCCCCAGAGAGCCGATGTCGGGGTCCTCCCGGGGCCCCTCAAACTGCCTGGCCGGGGGGGGGGGGGGGCCTCGCACTTGGCCCCGCTCCCTCCCTCCTTTCTTCTCCCTCTCTCCCTCTGTCGCTTTTCTGTTTGATTAATCTCTAAATCTGTGTGACACATGGATGAAGCTCTGAGACTCTGCCAGGGAACTCTGGGTGTATGTGTGTGGAAAAAAAAAAAAAAAGTGAAATGCACAGCTAATCCCTTTAGCAAGCTGTTAGACTGTTGCGTTGAGTTTGGGTGGTAACAGTGGTACTAGAAGACCTGACAGTGATAATCTCACATCTCTATAAAACGCTCTCACCCGTGTTGACCTTGTGACCTTCCTGCTCAGTGATGCTCAAAAAGGAATGTTTCCAACAATTCAAAACTTCCCCAACATACTCAGTTGGATCATTTCTTAAAACTCACCATGTTTTTTCAGCATTGTATTCTTTTTTATCTATTTCCAAATCTCTCATGCTAGGTAGCCATAGTGTGTCTTTTGTGTGTATGTGCGAAACAGTCAGTAAAAATTACATGGACTGACACTGAGGTGGTAAAACCTCCCAAAGCTTTAGATTAATGCTTCTCATGATCCAATTTATGGCCTGATCAAGACTTTAAAGGGCGGGTCCATTATTATAATTATTTTTTTTTTTTAGGTTTTTATATCATTCTGTAGCTTCACAGTGGTGTTCCTTGTGTATTCAAATTCAAATTTTGTACGTAGGTTTTGGCATCAAATTGCTATTTTCCCAAGCCCTTCTAAAAACTTTTTCCCACGTGACCTGACGTAGGTTTCTGCATAATGACGCTGCTACGTGTACAGTATATATACATCCTTATAGTCAGTGTATTAGCGTTACATACAGTAACTTAGATGGCAGTCGGCACGCTCCCTGTTTGGAGAAGCAGACAGGAGTACCGGCACGGAAGCTAAACAATGTACCGCTGTGGACGCCACATTAGCTTGGATCCGAAAGTCACACAATAACACAAACAAACTAACCGATCGATGCAGCGATAGACCAGCAACTCCCGTGTTCTGCGAGGTAAAATTACTGTTTTTGTGAGTCTGGTCTGGTACCTGGGAAGGCCGCAATATAACAGATATATCAATTTAGGTAATCTTTGTAACCGACTTTAATAACAGTAGTGACTCACTTCTTAAATACTTTGACATTTGCTCTTCGAAACAGCGTTCAAAATCATTCACTACACACTACAGTATATGTAGCAAAGAGGACTACACACTGTGTGTCAAAGGGCTAAATAAAATACAACAAAACAAACACAACTCCAGCACTACTTAGGCCCTTCCTTTAATAAACTGTAAGGTACATTTAGCTGTTTAAATCTGCCCTATTTTTGTCTGTGTAGTATATGATGGCAGCCTTGTGTGATAACATAAGTACCCCTATAGGGTATAATACTATACATTCAAACAACACCACGACATTGTACACCCACTATGTACTGTAGTGGATTATAAAGTGAATAGTGGATGATTTTAGACACAGCTTTGGTGTCTGGAAGCTTCTTGTAGGGAAAAAAAGGGAAGTGATATATTTTTATTTAGAGAAGAAGAGAGAGGGTAAAGAAAAATGTTGGGAAAAGGAGAACATGGCCACTTTTACAGTTGAGTTAATTCACCTCAGTGATTCAAAGTTTGTATACTTTATTTATTGACGATAAAACCTGTTTATGTGTTACGCATTATGACTGCTGTGTATTAGTGAAACTCTGCTCATATATGCCCTCTGTTGTTGGACTGATATTGATATGACTGATACCGTACTTTGACATTAAATTAGCTGTTCTTTTTCTGTTTCTTTTCATATTTTATGGGGAAAAAATGGTTAAATTCCAGGATAGTAAATATGGACTCTTGCCAGTTTCAACCCCAAACAGTTGGCATCGCCTTTTAAATCTCATATCAGTTAAACCCCAGATTCCTCCCCCTCCTCCCTCAAGTCTCTATTGTATTCCCATATTCCCTCATCCCCAACCCCCCCCCTCCCCCCTACTCCCTTCAGTAATTACACCCAAAGTCAAAAGACGGTCCTGTCAATCAAACCCTCAACTGTCACTTTCTCTGCTTTGTCTCTCACATCTCTGTCTGTCTGTCTCTGTCTCTGCTGATTTCAGGCTGGGCTGTCAGAGCAGTGCAGGGCTGTTCTGCATGCATTCACCAATGTTTGAGTGTGTCTGCATTTGTATGTGTGTGTGTGTGCTTATTGGCAATCAGTTTCACTAGTTTAGCTTTCTCTATAGCTACTGTAGCCCAGTGAAGCTTTGCACATGTCCACATCTCTTACGTTTTCAAACGGGCAGCCATGCTCTGGGCTATGAGTGTTTTGTGTATGTGTAAACAGTCAGTAAAAATGACCTGGACAGATATTGAGGTGGTAAAGCCAAGCCCTCAGGAAATGGCCAAACGGTGGAATTACAACTTCCGTGGGCCCAAAAACACTTTTTCCCATAGACTTACACTGGGAAAGAGACGTCTGTAAATTAGTGGATAATTCTTTTTTTCTTTAGGTAAATCAACTTCCCAGTATGAACACTTGAATAGCCCTTATTTAAATCATTAGGTCCTAAAAGTTGTAAATGGCACTAATAGCTGAATCCAGAGTTATTTCCCTTCTTCCGTTCATGTGAATGAGACCCAGATCGCGGCTGGACCGAGGGCTGGGAGGCGGATTTAAAGGAAACGCTACTGCGCTGCTCTATGGGCCCAAATGGATGCGGAAGATCACCGGATGATCCGGGTACTTTATTACTTGGCAGTCGAGCCATTTTTGCTTCATGCGCCACTGAGCAGCTCTCATAGGAATGAACGGACGCCTTCCTCCAACGCTGTATCCAGTTTTCTTTATACATCCACGGGTAAAACCTTTTACACTGACAAAGCCACCCGCAATCTTCTCTTTCCCTCTCTCATTGTGGTTTGAATTAACCTGAGAGTCAGGATTTCAAGTAGGCTGTACAATGGATGATTGACAGTTCCTTCCTTCACTCAGACATCAACTTCCTGCACCAGTTTTGGACAATCACACAAACATTTATCAAATCTATCTTTCCCATATTAAACACTCACCGCCTGTAGACTTGAAAGGTGGCTCTAAAAAGTTTGCAGCCTCCTCCTTAGCAGAGGACAGCTGCTGTATTCAGCTCGGATTCACAGCAGTTACATTACATTACTTCTTTGTAATGCTATTGCCTCCTCATAGCTGGACGCTGTAACATAGCATATTTCAGCCCAGTTGCACAGCAGTTTGTGAAATACTTGCGAAATTTAATGTATTGATTTGTGTACATAGACACGAATTTCACATTTTTGAAGTGATGGTCAGCATGAAATCAATTTGTATAGTCCACGTAATTGTGAAGCGGGAAGTATTAAGAGTGGCTAACGCCACGTAGAGAGGAGGTCGGGGTGGATGGCTGGGTCAAAAAACACAGGACTTTGGTCCAGGAGACCGGTGTTCATGTTCCGTGTGAAACCAGAAGTCAAAGTCACGTAACTTCCGTACTTAAATTATGGCACTTCCGGAGTTATTTTAACCTAAACCACGATCTTTTCCCAAACTGACACTTGCGTCACGTGCTGCTGGACATTTGTAGGAAAAAGCACAAAAAATAGGTTGTAGAAAGTCCTGCTCAGCGTCACGAAAAAAAAGGGAAATTTGTGTTTATGTACATCAAATCAAATAGATAACATTTCGTGACTATTTCACAAACTGCCGTGAGACTGTGTTGCATATTTCACGATTTATTTTCCAAAGCGTTTAATGTTGGAACATATACTAAACAGACGGAGCAACAGTAGAGAGGTTGAATTTGCTGCAGAAGTTTTTATAAATGTTTAGATACATTTTGACATGTTTTTTTTGCTGTGACTGCGGTCTGGGATTTGTGAGCAAGTAGTGGCAACATCATGTTTCACAAATGACTGTTGCTTGACACATTTGTGAGTCCTGGAGGGCTCTCGAAGCACAGGTTGTTTGTTTCAATAAGTGAAACACACACACACACACATGGGGGAAACAATCACATGGTGCAAACCTTGCATCTTGCATGTTTGACAAAAGCTGCTGTCCTCCATGAGGACTCAAGCTACATACTTTTCTGAATAACTGTGCTTGCTCAGCCGCAAAATCAGGCTTCATTTTATATCTGCAAAGCTTAGTTTTAATATTTATTAATGATCATCATCTAAACACTCAGTCATTTTTTCAAAACGGTCATTCTTGTTTCAGGACTAGTATCTTTAAGCAGAAATGGAGCTTGTGAGATGTAGTCTGACTGCACGAGGTTACTTCTATATATCATCGGGCAAATACACAAATACATACACACACACACACACACACACATACTTTCAGTGTGCGCAGGGCTAATAGGGTTAATTGTCATGTAAAATCATCACTGCAGTCAACTTCACGGCCAATCACTCAAAATCTCTCTCTCGAACACACACACACACACACACATACACACACATATTTACACACCCTCCCACGGGATCTCGCCTTGCCCAGATGGCTTTTTTCCCGGTGGCTGTGTGCGCTAGCATATGTGTGTGTGTGTGTGTGTGTGTGAGAGAGAGAGACCCTGGCAGGCCACAAGGGGCTTTGCGGTGAACAAGGCGCATCTTCTCCGTCTAATTAATTTACTATTATATAGCACCTGTTTCAGGCTAGATAGAGCTGAGGGCACACACACCGAACACACACACACAAGCTGATGAAATGGAGAGGTAGTGGGGGAGGTAGAGAAGAGAGGAAGGGATGGACAGATGAGGGGAGAGGAGAGAATAAAAAGACACAGAGAGAGGTGAGGAAAGGATGGAGGGTGAATGAAAAGGCAGGAGGAGGGAGAAGAGAGCAGTGGGATGAGGAAGAGGAGGAGGAGGGATAGAGGGAGACAGTAATAAATGGGTTTTGAACTGATTATATTAAGCTGATCCTTTGATCATGTTTAAGGCCTTAAAATGGAAATATGTTTTCTCTGATGGAGGGAGGAGGGGGAGTTAGGGGGGGAGGGAGAGCAGCTCATTACATGTCTACACTGGAAAAAATCTGGCAACACACATCAGTTTGAGACAATCACATCCTCATCTATCACATGGTTGTTGATCTCGCACCCTTCAACTCGTCGTCTTCATGACATTAAAGCTTTGATATCTGCTTAACTTCCTTTTGTCTTATTTCCTCTTAACTTGTCTGCCTTCTGTAAAGCTGTCTTGTAACTAAAGTACATTATAACGCAGGTGAAACTGTTCATGTTAATGACAACACTGTAGGTTGAAAAGTGACATTTGGTGCCTTCAAATGAAACTCGTGAGCTCGTGTTTACAACATGGGAAGTCGTGTACACGATACGCTTGGCGTTCAAGTGGTTAAGTCGCGAAGAACACCGTTGCTAAGCAACAGCAATATTAGCGTTACTGTCGGCGTCTAGAAGCCACAGAGGCAATTTAGCAAGCTAGCAAGGTGGTAACACAATGCAGGAAATGCAAAGGCATAATGACAGAGGAAAAAGATGAGGCAGTTGAGAATATCAACGTTTTCCTCAGACCTATTATGAAATTACGAAGAAAAACAATATACGACTAAAATTACAATATATTAACTTATTATGCACCGAAAAATGAATTTCCATGGGCGGCGCCATTACTGACGACATCAACAAATACGTCACAACTCGTAAACTCTGAGCTTTTAGAAACTTTCCACTACCACATGAGAAGGCGTTCATATGGACTCATCTCGTAAACACGGTAAACACAATCCCATTTGAAGGCAACATACGTCGTCACTTCCTGATAGCCTTGCTGCTGGTTGAGACTTATACTTGAAGACTTATATGTATGTAATAATAATAAGCCTCCCTTCCCAAAGATACCAAATATTTGCCAGACTTGTACATAAAATCATGCACAAAACAATAAAAAATATTATTTAATATCATGGAGCAACCAAAACAATACTACAAAATGGCCATATTGGAGTGTTTGACTCATTCTGAGCATGGTTTAGCTTCAGGGGTGTTTTGCAATATAAGAATTGGAAATTTAAGGGAAGTATGGGAATATTAGGATTCATGTTAACCCTGTGCCAGGTAACTGCATCAGTTCCCTGGCATTATTTCTTACATCAAACCCACATGATCTGTCAGTCAGCCAAGCGATCACTCAGAGTAACACATCATCTCAGAGCTGAATGCACTTTAATTAAGCACAATGCCAGTTCTTTCCATCTGTGGGAACAAGTAAAATAAAGCATCAATGATACAAGAACACCTCGGCTCCCAATACTGTGATACGCTGCCACCTCATCTCTCTCCCTCTTTCTCTTTCTGAGTTCATTAGTTTCCAGACCGGTGCTCCTCCCGTATTACCATAACCTGTCAGCCGTGAAACACCACAAAACAATTTTCTGCTTGTAAAAAAAAAAAAAGAGAGAGAGAGAGAGAGGGAGCGAGAGAGAAGAAAAAAAAAGCAGCCCACCTCGCTCTGCTGCCTCCCACAGCCACAGAGAGGAGAGAGGGCGGGGAGGTTACGCTACCTGTATGTTTTCCTAATGAACACCACACTGAACTAATAAAAACATGTCAGGCAGGGAGAGATGCTTGGAGTAAAGGGGTGGATGGAATTACAGAAAGTGGAATTAATGCAAACAAATACCTGTGTTTCAAACAGGTGATGACTAGTTAAATATGAGTTACGAGATTTCCCGCTGTGAGCAGCTTAACAGGCTGCATAATGAAACGTAATGAAATCAATCCAACACTGAAGGTGAGAACGCTTAATTAAAGGAATATTCCGGTTTATTTCAACTTGGATCCTATTTGTGTAGTTTTGGCCATCATTTTTGTTGCTTATGATAACATTGTACTCACCAAAATAATTGTTGAAACGTGTGTGTGTATGTGTCAACGTCGCTACAAGTCAAAAGGGGAAAGAAACAGACAGGTTGTAAACAAACTGGTACTTACAATAGCAAGTATGATGAGTCAAAGTTGAACCAGGAAGTCAGTCTGCAAGCGTGATGGATGTTTACAACTGACAGTTCCTTGTGTTTTCTCTGCCTAATAAGTTTGGCCAACCTGCCCTATTGGACTTCTGTTTACCGATGTCACCGTGTTCCCAGATCTACGTTAACTTGAGTACCATGTTATTATCACTGATAGGAATGATGGCCAAAACTATGATGTCGTAACTATCACAGGCCTTTTAAACATGGCAGCTTAACCAGGACCCAGAAGACGTATGAATAAAGGAAAGTTGGTATTATTTATCAACTCCACACCTGGATACTGCTTTTAGAATCAAAACTTTTTGCCCGTAGTGTCATCAGACAAGCAGATCTCACTCCCAATTCGTCAAATACCACCGATTTGGCAGCGCCCCTCGGCATCTAATACCGATGCACGGAGGCACCCTTTAGCGACAGTATTTGAGGAACCAGGCTTTCAACTAACTTGAATGTAAGCCACTCGTGGCGTTATTCGATGGTCGGAGCCATAGACTGTATATAAAGATGGACGACGCATCTCCACTTCCACCCATTGTACAGAAGTGAAGCCAAAATATCCCAGATACAGGAGCTGCCATCTTGAGATTTTTACGTAATTTGGAGCCAGAGTCTGCGCAGTAGTGATCGGACGGTGTAGCCGCGGTATCGAGGTCACCCGCCCGAACCACTCGCAAGCCAATGGCTGCCGCAGCTTGTCAGCGAGAGAGACTCACAGTTGCCAATCATGACGTCTCATCCCATTTTTATAGCATCAAATAACTAATTAAAACCAAACTTATCGGAAAAATGCACTTGAACATACATCAGCATGATAAGAACTACCTAAAATGACAGAAATCGTCTTTGGGAAAAATGTATTTGACGTGTACTTTGCGTTTGGCCCATGTCCCATCTGTTAACATGGAGGAGGCGGGCTTTATGACCTATACTGCAGCCAGCCACCAGGGGGTGATCAAGCTGTTTTGGCTTCACGTTTGGGGTAATGTCATATCCTCCATCTTTATATACAGTCTATGGTCGGAGCAAGTGACGTAGTATTAATGGCGCGAGAGTCCACTAAGTGCTGTGGGAGTTGTTGTGGATGGGTCAAACAAGCACAGGACTTTCTACCAGGAGACCGCTGTTCGTGTCCCGTGTGAAACTAAAAGTAACGTTGACTTATTTTGTCATGTGAGTCACAAGTCAGTGAAGTTAACGTCAACCACTAACCACTAATCCTAACTAAATGGTTGTGTTGCCTAAACCTAATTTCCTGTGAAAACCTGAGTTTATTTTGAAAGGACACTACCCATGTAACGAGCGGAAGTTCCAGATTGTGCAAACCAACTCTCGAAAGGAGGCCGTCCTCCCAAGAAGAACAACGGCGTCAGTCTTTTTAGCGAGGGCCCACAAAACGACATGTTTACATTCAAGTGGCAAATCCCTCTAGGGGCTGTAGGAATTATGACGGAAGCAGATGGAAGAAGTCGCGACAAAGTCTACGTTAGGAGGCGGTTGAGGTGGATGTATAGGTAAACAAAACATCAGACTTAAATACGGCACACCACTGTCCGTTTCCAGCCGATAGGCGATGGTCGACTCAGTGGTGGCTCCTGTCACTGACCCTCTTTCAGTTACTCCAAAGTCATTCAACTGTTAGATGTTAGATGATTTTAGAAGTTCCCTCGTGGGAAAATCTTCCATATCCTCTTTATTATCACCTTGTTCAAAACAGTCACTTTTCAACTTTGTCTTCCCTGCTGTCCCATGATGCTTTGCGCTGTTGATGTTGTTCAATTTCCTGACAACCGGTTGGCACAGATAATGCGACTCGCTCCGTTTTAAGGTGGACTCTCACCATGAACACCTGACTGTTTCAACACCATCCGTTTACCTTACAGTCCGCTCTCTGTGTTTGTTCTGATAAAACGTCTCTCCCTGCAAATTAAAAATCTGAATCCTCGGTGTTGACGGTTGAGACCGCTGACGGTGTGTTCCTGTTAATATTGACGCATTAGTTTTGGTTGGGTGGCTCTTTTCTTCTGAGACATGCAAGGTACTTTCAGAACTGGACATGTTTACTGTCACACAGACACACATCAGCAGGACCTCATGTACTGTCCAGGTACTTGAAACCTCCGGAGAAATAGAAAATCAGCTAAAATGTAATTCTTTAATATGCATCCTTTCAGGTGTTATTAGTAATAAATTGTACAAAATGTTTTATTTTGAAAGCATCCACTTTACCAAGCACCACTCGACCTAATGCCCCTCACCTTTCCATTTCATGGTGTCCGTTTCCTTTCCTGCCCATTTGTAATCTAAAAAAAAGTCATTAGCTTTGTTTGGTCTGATTTTAGGAGCTTTATTTCCATTTTAGTTCAGCTTCAGGTAACATTAAAAAGGTCAGTTGCTTCCCTTACAGTGACTACGATGCCAGAAGCTCTGCATTTATGTGTGCGTGTTTGAAATGCGCTATATATCCTCTGAAGGTTGTGTGTGTGTGTGTGCCTGTTTATCCTGTGTGATCCCTCTCTTTTGTCAGGCTATAGGGGATCCGTCACATGCACACAGACTCTGTCACTGTCTGTTTTCAGCTCAGGTTCAGTGTTCCCATCCAGACATTCATACTGGGAGCTGACCAGCAGGACCTCCATGTTTTACTGGTGGACACTTAATAGCAGTGTTATTTGAGAGTCATATCCAATCCTTTTGCCTTGACTTACACAGAAAATTTAAATCAGGAAATTGATTTTAAAAATAACATTTGCAATGGAATATCTCTGTTTAACCATTTATTATTTTTGTATTTATGTAGAAGGACTCTAGAGGCCTTTGCTTGAACCTAAGTGTTATTGGAATTTCGAGGTTGATGCCGATTTCCATTTTTGAGTTTTTGATAATATATCTACCGATGTACATTTTTCAATATAAACGCATAACATAAACACAACTACTATACATAATGTCGACACTGTTTCTCAGGGACAAACATATACACATGCAACATACATATACACCAATATATATGCCATTAGCTAATATTGGCTGATAATATTCGGCTGCTGATTTATTTGTTGTTTTGTTCCTGTCCTCACTGGTCCTCTTGGTTCCTAGTAAATAGAGACCTGACCTAGAACCTGGTCTAGAGTTGGCACTGCATTGCTGTGAGTCTTGGGTCTGTGAGTCTGTATGTATGTCTAATACTCAAGTGGGCCCAAGTACAATAGCTCTCACGTGGTGTCACAGTCATTCCCTTGGGTCCATGTTTTGGATCAATATAGACCTATATTTTGCAGCTGAAATTAGAACAACTTTTGGGTGTGCACAGACAGAAATATTTTGATCTCCTTTGAAAACATCTGGGTGTGTTTTGATGAAAATGAAAAAAAACTCATATGCATTAGGCTTGCCGCGGTAGTTGGTGTTACCGGTGTAATCGGTAACGCTGGCGTTGTCACAAGTTTATTAACCGATTTTCCTCACCGTCACATCCCTAATATGCATACTCATGTTCATGCCATCAAAGCATTGGTTGGGGCTGTTTTGCTTGTTATTGTTTCCATTTGTTGATCTCAGCAAAAAAGGAATTAGACTTCATGTCTGGTAGCAAATATAATTCCTTATTACTATAAGTAGCAAATATCATTTTTAAAAAAATGCGTGGACACACACAGACATGTACACCTCTAACAAGCAGCTGTTTTCCATCCTAATATTTATTTTCTCACTTTCTCCTTCCTCTCATTTCCACATCAATGTGTGTGTGTGTGCAGGTGATTACAGTCTGAAGGCTCCCCTACTTACCTTGGTCTGAACAATAGAGAGCTGTGAATAGGAGCTGCTCACGTGGTTTACTATAATGGCCTTGCCGGGCCAGACGCTCGCTCTGTGTGTATGTGTGTGACTGTGTGTGACTGTGTGTGTGTGTGTGTGTGTTTGAGACGTATAGAAACAATGCATGTGCTGTTGGCTGTATAATTACAGGCGTAATCTTACTATGCAGATGGTTTCATTCACCAGAGCGGGGGAGTGGGGGAGAGATGTAATGACATAAAGAGTATAGGTTGCAATATATTAAGAATAATATAGGCTTACTCTTGGTTGTGGAGTTGTAATGGCATCCTGTGACACATGGCGTGGACTGAGAAAGGTGAAATTACAGTGTATCGCGGGAGTGTGGAAGTGATGAAGACTAATGGTAGTTCAGCAGTCACATGTGACACTGCACCAACAGGGTGAGAGGGGAGATTCCACTGAATCTCAGTCATTCAGCAGCTCTGCTCTCCCGTCCAGCGCCATACTGCTGCTGAATCAAAGCCATGTTATTACTGCTCTCGTGTTTTTGAATGCATGTGGAAGCTGCATTAAAAATCTATTTTTTTTTACTATATAGTAGAATTTAAAACAACTTGAAAATCAAAAGGAGAATTCCGACTGTGACGAAAACATTGATTAGTTCACTGGACTGCTGGGAATCATTCCCTATTCTTCAGGTTTAAAACAGCTGTAACATGATCATAATTCTTGTGTGCTTCAGCAAGAAATCTTTGCCACCACAGTCTATTTGCTTTCTTTTTACCAACAACAGAAGACATATAAATCTTTGTGACACTGCAGATTATTTTTATGATCAAATACATAATGTCTTATTTCGTGAAACCTTTTGTAGTTCTGTTTGCCACATGTTTTAAGTATAAACTGTTGTTTGTCAGATGAGCATTATGCCCTGTGGTTAAACCATTTGCGGTAAAGTGAATGAGTTGGCACAGTATGTTGGACTATGTTGCCACCATCATAAAATAAACTCAGTGCACTTTTGATTTCAATACATCTCATTGGATATAGAGATATTACTATAGGGCTGCCCCTTCTTTGTTTCGTTTTGTTCTTGGTCGACTAAGATTTCTTCAGTCGATAAGTCATTTTATGCTTTTTCATGCTGAATTACTTATTTCTAAGAAAATGATGAGGTGAACACAAGATTTAAAGTGGTGCTTTTGTGTGATTCTTTGTGGAGAAACTCAGTTTTACAGATCTGTCGATTAGTCAACTAAATCGTATTTGTGTTAGTCGACTAAGAATTACTTACTTTTTACTAGATTTACTAGAGATCTGAATGGTTTTGTAGTGAAAAAAAGAATTAAATGACTTTTGATACAGATATATGCTTCTCACAATAAAAATCGTCCAAATATGAAACCTCTTAAATAGAATGCATACAAATAAAAAAGTACACATGGAAAAGAGGAAATCACCACCTTACATTAGTTCTTGTGAAGGAAAATGAACCTTCTCTGTATGGTTTTGGACTGCATATGAATATGAGTTTGTTAAATCAGTCACAGGGAATTTATGATGCATTTTTCACCATTTTCTGACATTTTATAGACCAAACAATTGATTTGCAATAGTAAATATTCTGTAGGTTAATCGATATTGAAAATAATCATTAGTTGCAGTCAGTTTGAAGTGCATTGTGGGAAACCCCTTTCAGTGGCCATGGAGGTCTGTAGATGGTCTGACACCTCTGATAATATTGTCCGTTTTATTTTTGACTCCTGGCTGGTTGAAGTTTATCGGGGTTTGGTCTGCATCTTGGTGCTAACGCCTGCCTTCAGATGATTGGCGGCTACTCTAATGATTATTTGTCTTTGTCCTTACTTAAGGGCTCATTTTGTTGACACTACATTTGCTTTCCAATAATAAACTCTCCTCTCCTGTGGGTTAAGATCAGTGTCTAGCCCACAGTGTTAGATAGAGATAAAGCCAACACGCGTGATGGACTTTCTACTGTAGATCTCTGTGGCGCTCTCTCTCCTCCTCGCTGTACGTCTCTCCCCACTCTCGCTCATTGTCTAGAAAAGATTACAGAGGGGGAGATACTTTGAGAGAGAGAGAGAGAGAGAGAGAGAGATGGAGGAGGGGGGAGAGTTGGAATCCTCAAGTATTTAGCAGCCAGTTAATGTACTGAGGGATAATACGACGTGTCCACAGGCAGCGTCTTTATGTCCGATGTGTTTTTACCAGCTTCTCAGCAGCTTGGCAGTGTTTACACACTCTAATAACAAGTGGCGTCTTTCAGGGACCCTTCGGTTCATTCACCATTCAACCGCCAGTCCGGCTTTAGCCTAATCCCCTCCCCCCCTCGGCACACCACTCCCATACAAAACACAAGATTTCAATTTTTCACTGTAATTGCCTGGTTTTTAATTCCACGCACCCCATCAAGCCAAGATTGGAGCTCTAGCCAGATTTCAGGGAGGGGAGGTCATCCGGGGACTGTTGGCCAGTGAAGATTTTCGTGCGGGTAGAGGCGCAGATTTGGGCGGCTTGGAAGTAGAACTAGGCGAAAGGGAAGTAGTTTGAGAGTGGTCTGCGTGGCTACGATAAAAAGTAAGAAATTAAAACGTCTTAGTTTTTGAACGGCGGCGGCGGCGGCGGCTGAAGCTCGTCGTTGTCTGCTGCGCGAGTAATCTGCTCTGTGCTGTGAGAGAGGCCTGCTGGGGCTCGGATGGAGGGATGGATGGAGTCAGAAGTGGCACAAAATGGAAAAAAGAAACGAGGAGTTTGTGGGCGACATTAAATGTAAACTTTCATCTTTGCTATAGGGCTGCTGTGTGGTCATTGAGCAGCTAACACACTCAGATTAAAATACTTTACTTCATTGTTGAACTGTGCTTCTCCGTCTTGTCGTGGTATGTTCAGGATGGACAGTCAGGATGTTTGTCCAGGTTTTATTTGAATCCCTGTTTTGATTAAATCCAGGATATCCACATGGTTTGGAGTACTTTGCTTATTCCTCGTCCTTTAACATTATCAAGGTGACTGCTGTCAGGTGTCTCTGACTTCTCACCATCTCCCTCAGTCTTGCACGTCACGTTAACCCCATCCATCACCTTTGGGATGAATTGGAGCACCGACTGTGAGCCGGGTCTTATTGCCCTACATCAGTGCCCGACCTCACTGATGCCCCTGTGGCTGAATGGGAGCAAATCTCTGCAGCCAGGTTCCCAAAATGTGGTGGAAAGCCTGAAAACAGAAGAGTGGAGGCAGCAAATGAATGCCTACTGTTTTGGAATGACATGCTCAACAAGGATAACATGATGTAATGTTAGGGCGTTCACTGTCCACATACATTTAGCCATGTTTACTGCGATAAACTGTGTGACTCACCTCTGTAAACATGACCAGCATATGTTGTGTGTTTCCCCACATGGTAACATCTGCTCTTCCTGCTGTGATGATCTGATTGTAGCTCCTCTAAACAGAATCTGCCCATATTTAGCTGATCCAAACACAGCTGATATAATGCAGATTCACACTTATCTCTCTCTGTCATATACTAACGGCGCTATCATCTTCAAGTGGACAGGAAAAAGGCTGTGATTTTCCTTTTTTAATCTGGCTTCTGCTTGGCGCTGGGATGGTTTCCAAAACTCACTTTCTCTCTCTCTGTGTGTCTCTCACACCATCGCCCCTCTTGTCTCCTCCACACCTGTTAGCGCCCCACAGATGTGCGCTTGCTGCGCCGTATATTTGTTCGAAACAACAACACCGTCTCCATCATCAAACCCAGGATGAGCTAAAACAATCAGGCAGCATTTAAGATGAGCGCGGGCCAGCTGTACTGCCCATTACCTCCATTCACACTCAAACGCACTCACGCACACAAACGCTTTCTTTTGTAGCATCGCAGACACACAACGGCAGCGAATATGAATATACTGAATATATCCACAAGAGAGTAGTTATTCTTCGTTTTCCCGTCACTCATTACGGTTTGAGCCATTCCTCATTTATCTTCCTCTGCTCATCATTAAGCTGCTTTGATGGCACCTTAACGAACGACGCAGTGGCCTCAAACAAAAGAGGGATATTGTGACAGTCAGTGTTTGTCTTTCCTCTCTTCAGAGTCTTTGATTTATTGCTAATGAGGATGAGGGAAGCGTTGATTGTCTAAGAGGAGGACAGCCTCACCTGCCAGACACCATCACTGCTATTTACTTTTTTTTAAGGGTTAGGGAACGCCGCAGCTCTGCCATATTATTGTTACTCAGAACTTCCTCTCATAAGGACGAAGAGGAGATGAATTTAGCAAGAAAACAAGAGTTTCTGATGTGATAAATTAGAGGCTGTTGACCGTGACAACCTTTTAGTTTTACAGTGGTACAGGAGGAGGTAATTTTAGCATACAGCTACAGTCAAGAATGATTAAAAAAATTAACAAAGAACACACCTAAGTTTTTGCCGACTTGCTGTCCTGAGTAATTGCTGTCCCCTGTTGCCTCATTTCCACTGCATGGGTCGGCTCGGCTCGACTCACTTTTGGTACCAGGTCATTTTCTCTATTTCAATTTCCGCTGCGGATAGTGCCTCCTCAGTGTAGGCGGGATTCTCAGCTGATTACCGTAGCGACGCTGCATGAAACTGCTGTGACATCTTCATCGTGACACTCACTGAAACCTTTCATCGGCAACCAAACAGAGGAACGTCTACACTTTGTCAATTGTACGCTGTAGTGTACGGCGTAGTTTTGTGGGCTGACATTTTTGATGTGATTAAACAAATTACTATTGATGGTAGCTTGGCTATTCAAAAAACGTCGGGCTTGTCCTACGTCACGCTAGTGACGATTCTCTCCAACCAATCAGTGATCTGCTGTGTAGTAACTCCACCTTCTAGTATCGGCTCAGCTCGCTTTGAACCTCGACCAAGGTGGTACCAAAAAAGTACCAGGTACTATCCACAACTTTTGCTAATGGAAAACCAACAAAGAACGAGTCGAGTTGTATAGAGCTGTGCTCTACCATGCAGTGGAGATTCGGGTGGTTGAGTCAAGAAACCACTGGTTTCTTTTAAACACGACAATCTGTTTCTACCATTAACTGTGTCTAAGATTGTTACCCAACCTCAACCAAGTAGTTTTATTGCCTAAACTTAACAAATCGTATCCACAGATGTGGCAGATTAGATCTCATAATAGTTGTTTATCTAGTGGTCATATGGTCCATTTTGCAAGCTCCTGGCAATTTTTCATGTAATGTTACTTGTTGATTCTCTGGGATGTTGGCCCATTGGTCAACTTACCTTTTATAAGGGTAAGTTGACTGATGCATATGCCTGTGGTAAGTAGTTTTCCCCAGTGTGCTATGCTAACTCTTAAGCCACCAGTTTTTTTCCTGTAGATTTGTTTAGAATTATGATATTTAATTAATTTAGTTGTTAATGGTCTATTAGATTCATATTTCAACTATTGTTGCAACTAATGTATTCATCATCGATTAGTCTGCTAAATATTCTCTCGACTAATCATTTAGTCTATAAACTAATGAAAAATGACACAATCACAATTTTCTAAAACCTAAGGTGATGTCATCAAATTTTCTTCTTTTTTTTGTCTGACCAACATTTCAAAACCTAAAGATGTTAAATTTGTTTATCACGTTAGACAAAGAAAACCAGCAAATCCAAACTATTAAGAGGCTGGAACCAGTGAATGTTTGGCACTTTTGCTTAGAAAATGACCTAAACGATTAATTTTCTGGCGATCAACTTATCGAGTCTTTGTTTAATATGTCGTCATGGTCTGTTAAACTAAACTGCATATCATCTAATACTTCTCAACATTTAACATTACAGGTAATACTGTTTTTTTGTTTTTTGTGCACACTTTTCAGCAACAAATGAAATAGAGTTAATTGGTGTAAACTGGACTCTCACCTGGAACAATCTCACTTCCATTTAATGTTTCCCCAAGGATACTAAACAGGATAGTAAACAGTCAAAGCAGAGTTCAGAATATATTTCCACTAATAAACATAAAGAGAAAAATTGGGAGAAAGTGCCTTTCTTAAATGGAAATGAATTCACCAACTAACCAGATTGCCCAAAACTGCACA
Organism: Hozukius guyotensis; assembly: GCA_916700995.1. NCBI lineage: Eukaryota > Metazoa > Chordata > Actinopteri > Perciformes > Sebastidae > Hozukius > Hozukius guyotensis. The sequence continues at coordinate 37,495 of CAKALU010040335.1, forward strand.
GTTTTGTTATGCTGCTGGAGAACAGGCTTATTTTTCGGAGACTAGGTTATCTTGGTGTTGTAGACCTGCAGGCCTCCACAGGCAGTGGGAAGTCCTCTAAATAAGCTACACCGGTGAATGTAAAGGGAAAAAACAGCCCGTGTGTTACAGTGGTGCGGAGATGTGGTCGGCGTGACACAGTGTACTTCATCAATTACCTGCAGGTCCTAACCTGTGGTACTAAGATGACCTGCAGGCCTGAGAGGTTAATAAACTATCTCAGCTCTGTGTAATTGACAAGCACACATACACACACACACACACACACACACACACACACATGCACACACAGAAATAGGCAGCCTGTGATGGTTTTTCTCTCTGCAGCCCCTCCTCTTTTTTTTCCTCTTTT